>JAACJT020001576.1:0-14610 GCA_009936485.2 Gymnarchus niloticus | reverse complement strand
GGGGTACACCCTGGATGGGATGCCAGTCCATCACAGGGCACGAGGCTGGGGTACACCCTGGATGGGATGCCAGTCCAATGCACATGCATGCAAGCACACAATCATACACTATGGACCATTTAGAGATGCCATTTGGCCAAACTGCATATCTTTGGACTGCCGGTGGAAACCGGAGGACCTGAGGGAAACTTTCAGTTCAGTTCAATTTTATTCATATTGTGCTTTTAACAGAGAGCATTGTTGCAAAGGGCTTTACATAGTCTCAAGCCCTAGGGCCCCAGAGAGCAAACCAAGGGCAACAGTAACAAGGAAAAACTCCCTCAGGAGGAAGAAACCTTGGGAGGCTCAAGGGGGACTACCTTCCTCCTCTGGCTGGCACCGGGTAGGACAGGTTCATGGACACAATATGGTGTACAAGAACAACAGCGTAGAGTTAATATGTAGTTTTGGTTGTTCCGATAACGGCAGGCTGGCAGGATGGACAGGTGGCAGGGGGGAAGACACAGGTAGGCCAGCAGAGATGGAGAGAACATGCAAAGACCACACACATGGAATGGAACTGGGATTTCAACCCCCAATCCTGGAGGTGTACTTACCCACTGAGCCAGCACTCTTGAAATGCTGCGAGACATAATATTAAAAATGAAATTGATATATTTGTGTTTACTAAATTAATTTTATATTTGCATAAAATTAAAATACTACATATTTCAAATACACATTTTATGTCAGTGACGTGCTTAACGTTAATCTAATTTCACGAGCCCGTGTGATGTGAGACGATATCTCTGCCACGAATGGCATAGTTCAGTTATCACCGCTTAAACAAAAAAATAAGCATGTGAACAAGCAGACCAAACTAAAGGAATCAGTGCAGTGACCAGATCATTTCTGTCGCGGCTCCCACTCCCGCCACCAGGGGTCTCCAAGTCTCCTGCCCCAGAATCTAGAGACTGTTTAAGGGAGGCTGACCATTGGCTCCTTGCTCGGTCATTGTTTGCCTGTTCCCCGTCTTGCTCTACCCTAGCATTAAAGTCTTGCGCTCTGTCACACAGCGATTTTGAATTTCTCCACCCTTTGCACCCTCCTCGCATGACAATTTTGTTCACTTAAAAGATTTGTTCAAAAAAAAAGGATCATTCAAGAATGACCAAACAAAATGTGGTAGAGAAAACGTCCTATCTACACATCCTTAAGATTTGAAGTAATTAGTAGGAGATCGTACAAAGAAAAGCCTTTATTTTCAGAAACAAATATATCTTGTGTTTTGTCAAAGGCAAGAAGCGAGCATGTTTTTTCAATCGCATCTTATTGCAAAAATATAACCCATTTAACTCCAGTCAATGAAATGCAGCATCGAATGACTGCAGTGAGAGGCAGAACATTTCAGAAAGTGAACAAAAGTGATCCGAACAAATGTTTTCTTAGGTCGTTCTTAAAATTCAACAAAAAGAAATACACAAGTTTTTCAGCAAATAAAATGAGCAGACAGAGAATCTACAGCAAAGAGATGCAAAGAGCAATCTGTCCCCAAAAAATCTACAGCTCTTCAGCTCAAATAGTCGCTTAGACATGGAAAAGATAAACGCATTAGAAATACACCAAGTGATTCATGAAAATGACACAGATCCTTTTCCTGAAAGCCACAAATTCTTACAAGAACTGTGCATTTGTAAAATGCAATTGAGAGAAAACACATTTCATTGAACTTGTGTTCCATTTATTCAAAGTCTTTGTTTGGCGATGATCCGGTGTAAGCTCGTTCTCTCAGAGAAGGCACCTGCTGGAAACTCACACCTGCCTCATAAACTCTAGCACGGATATCAAGGAGCAGCCATCAGGATCCTGTACACGTCAGCTTCTCGTGAGTCTCATTTCCAAAGTTGTGCCTTTAGAATGGAATAGTGAATCATGTCGCTTTGTTACCCAAGAGTGAAGCTGGACACCTGACCTTCTCGTATCCTTGTGCGGCATTACCAAGCTTCCAACTGAGTCTGTCCAAGGCTGCACGGGTTTGGACGGGCAGGGTAATTGTTTCATTGAGAGAAAATCTATTGCATGAATTCAGGGCAAACAAATTAGTCCAAAACTCAAAGAAAAATACAAAAATCTGAACCGAACGGTTACAAATATCTGAAAATTTACTGCTCTACTACTGTATATCAGGGAATTCAGAGAAAACCATACAGAAAACAGTACAAAACACACTTCCCTCCAGTACCATAAATAAGTTGTTTTCTGTTTTCTGGCAGTCCCAGACGGATACAGTATGTTCCTGGCCTTAATCTCCCGATTCCCTTACATGGCTAGAGCAGGACAGGTTGTATGTAAAAAGAATTATTCCACGGGAGAGTTCACACTCAGGGTTTAGGAGCCCCTGACATTCCAGAGAGGTTCACGTGGCATGCGTCCATGATCATTATGGGCTGGAAGATGACAACCTCTCAAAAAAGCTGTGGGGTAGTATATAAATTCGGGGATTCCTTGTAACAAACATAACAAGAACAAAAAAGAACACAAATAATAACTTATTAAATATCAGACAATACGTAACATCTTAAAAGTCATTAGCTTGTGTAACATACAGACTACACAGGGTGTTGGACGTATATAAAGGGAAATATTTTAGACCTCTGTAAATAAATTAAAATGAAAGTAAAGAGTTTAAATTAAGAAACAAATAGTTATACTGATCGAAGGTGTGCTTCAGTAGCAAGCTTCTGAGTTCAAGGAAAGCGCGGGAAAGCAGACGTCAGCTAGACGGCACAGGACTGGTCGAGGTGGCTGCAGGTACAATAACAGAGTTTGCACTCATGCGGCCTCGGTCTATAAATCGTTATATACAGGAGCACAGACGTGCTATTAGAATACGAACTATCCTACTTTGGCAACTGTATCACAGTCTCGGTTTTAAATCTTGCATTTTCACTGAGAGAGATCAAGTCCAATCGTTGTGTCAAGAGGTACGCGCCCTCTACGCCACCTGGGCGAAGTGTTAGGCACGTCTGAGGCACTGTGAGACGGTACTCCTACGCAACACACAGCCTAAAATACGCCTACCATTACCGCGGAGTCTGATGTCAGCACCGCTGTGGTGATGCCATATGGCTCCACAAACAAACCATGAGTGTGGGGGCACCAGACCAGAGCAAACCAAGGAGAGGGTGCAGAGCAAATGGACCGGAAAGAAAGGGGAGGATCAAAGAAGGTGAGACGTACACGGTGAAGAAGGGAGAAGGCGGGGGATGGGGAGACGCAGGTGATCAGGCCTGGCTCTAACCCACTTTCTCATCTGCTGCACCAATGACAGAACCGTAAATATCAGCCAATCCGATGGTTTTCTTGTTCCCACTTAACTTTAAAGCCACTTGTAAGCCATATGCAGTTTAGCCATCGGAAAAATGCTCAAACTGTGAAACTAACACTCTAATCCCCTAAAGGAAGAATTATAAAAGAAAATGCCAATTTGCTGGCGTGAAGTGAAACTTGTCCATGTATCGTATTGGATTATCACCATAACCAATCCAGTGTTTTGGCCACTTTAGAACATCAGAACATCAGTCTGACACATCCCTAGTAATAAGTGATGTCTGGGCCTCATAGGCTACGTAGGAAAACTGTCCAAAATTCAGTGGATGGTATCCTAGTGAGGGACGCAGTTACAGGCAACAAAACAAAAAAAAGGAATAAGTTAATCAGTAGTATGAGGTTCTTCAGTAGAAGAGATAAATTATTAGCAACAATACCTGACAACAGCAAGCAGTGTAGTGCAGCAGGGTTGTGTTTGATGAGCAGTGAGCGAGGTGACCATGACAACCGGCTGCTGTCCCCCGCATCAGGACCATGTCCTCACCCGGTCCCTCCACTCTGGTTCACATTCATCACGAAGAGACACTTCCTGAACGAACGGGTACCTTTAAAACTCGAACCCAGCATGTGCTCCACTAAAACAATCGGTTTATAATACGTGAGAACTTCAGCCGTCCGTGGATGATCAACGCAGGAGCGGCCCGAGGGTACCACGCTGAACATTCAGGGACCGCTGTACCTCTGCTCCCTAATTCCCACCCTCACCTGAACATGACCAAGGATCCCAACTTGGTGCCGAAGACACAAAGCTGTCGAGACACAAGAAATCCAGCAGGGAGCAAGTAAAAATGGCAGGCGTTCCTAAGGTCCGTTTCATTCTGATTCATATCAACAAGAGGCTGAGCTTGGAGCATTAAAGCTACATTTCCTCAGATCCAGGGCTTCACTTTACCCTGCATGAAGGACGGCACGCAAGCCTCTGAATGTGGGGAGGAAGTACAGAAGCACTGACTCGTGTGGGGAAGAGCTGTCCTCTACATCCTAAACATCAGCATCACAGTTTACGATATGAAACGGCACTGGGGTGTAGATTTAAATTATTTATGAACTGGGACACATTCCAGTCAATGGCCACTTTTTACCTCCAAATGTCAGATGAAGTCGTTTCCTCTCCAAATAAGGGCTCAGTCGGGTGATGGATATATTACAGCCCCGCAGACCCCGAGGTTCCTGCTGGACACGATTGGCCAACACTGGTTTAATGGTTTGGAAAGACTGGAATAACAACTTCCAGTCTCAGCTAGAGTAAGCAGAATCACATGGCAATAATCTGTCCTTGGTCCATGAGTCCTTGGCCAGCTGCTGAGCTCGCACACACACCCTGCCTGCTGATTGGCTGAGGACCTTCACCTCCCCCAGACAGTTCATGTGTCTTGACAAGTTGGACAGATGAGATTTTTTGGCTTCACTGAAACCATTTTTTCCCCCTAAACGTCTGCATGACAGAATCCAACATGGTAACATCGTCATGTATGTTGAAAATGAAAAACGCCAGAGAGTCTGCTCACAGTGAGCCCAAACCCTCATCTGGAGAACATGGGAGGGAGGGCTTCCCTCGGTGAAGTTTGGTCCGTGTGCCACAGAGGGGCGCCGTGTGGGCTGTTCTGGCACCAGGCCATTGATGTGCCATGCTTTGGACAGAGAGCACCTCAAGAGATCCCGAGCTACGGAGGCATCTGGGCTCGGTCGTAGTCCAGGATGAGTGCTTTGATGTGTGACAGTTTGTGATGTAGATACTCACAGCGTCTCTTCTCCTCCCGATGACCGGGGCATTTCTGCAGAGGCGAGTGGACAGCCAGCAGACATCAGATGCGATAAGTTACCTTTCATCCTTTCAAAGGCGGAACCACAAACTGGGAGCAGCTCTCTTACTAGGTATCAGAGTAAGCATCCAGCAATGGACATGCGCAATTTCGACCCATAATATTTACGTCCCTTACCTTTTTGTACTTTTGATATTTCTCCAGTATTTGCTCTTCCATGACCTGAAAGACCCCACATATGGCAGCTTTGAGACCTGCACAGTCGGTCGAGGTCTTTAACGTTAACATCTCACCCCTGCGGGCCTGTACCTTGTACTCCTGTGTTCCAGGTGACAGCGTCTTTATTTTCGAACCCAGACGAACGAACATCTCGATCACACTTCCGATCCTGGAGTGCAGGTTTCTGTACTCATCGTACTCTGCGCAGAAATCCTCCTTGTACTTCTGCCGCTGCTCCAGGTCTGTGATGGTGCCGTATTTCCTGGCAAGATGGTCACCACTAATCGTTGGCCCCCATTCAACACACATTTTTTTGGTTTTAAACCATAAATTGCTGCTTGTTCAACGGGAGCTGGGGAATATTGCCTCCATTTTATTTGGTGTAGGGTTCATAACTGGAAAAGACCTCTAAACATACTGGACCAAAGTAAATTTGAGCAGCAAAATGTGCCAAGCATGGAGGTCATAGATGCATCTTTAAATTTGGCCTTAAGGGGGCACTCTAGCTAAATAAAGTAATAGCTATATAGTAGGAAACATTAAGGTATAATGTAACATCTCTATGGACTGACAGAAACTGTGTGACACTCACAGTAAGTAGTCCGGCTTCTCCTGAGCTGAGGCTGGATTTTCAGGTGTGTCTGCATTCTCATGGTCTGCAGATAAAGGAACAGAGGTCAGCATGGGTTAAACGGGCCCCTGGGGTCCCTCACAGACAAGGCGGGGGGCTCAGAAAAAATCGTGGCACAGCTGTTACTTGGTCAATAATCAAGTTGGGCTGGGTGGAAGGGGGGCACATTTTCCACTCACAGAGGAAAGGTAGCAAACAGACTTCTCCGTACTCTGTTCAGAATCTTGCACAGGTGACATGGGGCCGTAAATGCCTGGGTGTCTGTATATGGTTACGTATAGGGGCTGGATAAGAGAACAATAATGAAATCCCATCGAGAATCACAGCTACTAAGGCTGAATGCTTTAGGAATCTTGTATGTGTAGCCTATGAAAAAGGTCTGACATCCAGCACTTTGTTATCCGAGTGTACAGAACAACACGAGGCAGCTAACCGGGTTCTGAAGAGGCCAAGTCCTGTGGCAGGAGCCATAAAAACTGTGAAATTTAACGTCTCAGTGGGAGGAGTCTCAGTAGGAGCAGTCTCAGTGGGAGGAGTCTCAGTAGGAGCAGTCTCAATGGGAGGAGTCTCAGTGGGAGGAGTCTCAATGCCAGGAGTCTCAATGGGAGCAGTCTCAGTGGGAGGAGTCTCAGTAGGAGCAGTCTCAGTGGGAGGAGTCTCAGTAGGAGCAGTCTCAATGGGAGGAGTCTCAATGGGAGCAGTTTCAGTAGGAGCAGTCTCAATGGGAGGAGTCTCAATGGGAGCAGTCTCAATGGGAGCAGTCTCAGTAGGAGCAGTCTCAGTAGGAGCAGTCTCAATGGGAGGAGTCTCAATGGGAGGAGTCTCAGTAGGAGCAGTCTCAGTAGGATACTCAATGGGAGCAGTCTCAGTAGGAGCAGTCTCAATGGGAGCAGTCTCAGTAGGAGCAGTCTCAAACATTATGTCAGCAAACGCCAAACACCAATGAACTGCACTGGCACAGAGGAACAGCAGTCACATTCCAGAGTTTAGGGACATGGACTGATGGACACTTAACTCCACAGAATAACGACTTCAAAAATGACCAAAGATCAAATTCAGCACCTCTCTGACCCCATCTCAACAAAAACTGTACACTGTGACATTCACTAAGCTGAACTTTATGGCAGGGTTGCCATTTGCTGACAGACTGTATCCTAGGCAAAGAGACTGGTGTATGTACCTATTTAACAAGCGACATGGTCCTTCATCCTCTTTCCTACATCTGGATGGCTTTACATTTGACGCTAAAGGAGGCTTTCAGGCAGATATCATGTCAGTACGTCTGAAGACTGCTGTGCACGGTCTTGTAATGGCCCAGTTACACCCCGAGGTGCAAACTGCATTCACCCTTGATGATCCTGATTGCAAGATGGCAGCGCGCTCACCCACACCGCTAAACAAATTTGAAAGGCTTCATGAACACCATCATGAACTCATGAGCCTTTACGGTAAGTTCCGGACCTCCGAAGGAATGGGTCCAATTTCGCCTCCTTTATCCTCTTCTTCTAGAAGAACGTTCCCATACTCTGTTCAGGGTGATGAAAGGAACTGTCTACCTGCTCCTGATTTTGATATCTTCTTGGAGGTTTCTGTTTCTGTGCACACTGTAATCATGGCATGGACGCACACATACACACACACACACACACACACACACACACACACACACACACACACACATACACACATACACACACGTCTGTGTCTGGCTCACCTTCCTGCTTGTGTTCAGCTCCACCCTCCCTCCATTCCTTCTCTTTCTGCTTCCTGGACTTCCTCTTCTTGTGCTGCCCACCACCAGGGGGGCTCTCAGGACACGGCTGGGCTTGGGGGGGTGGGGAGGAGATGCCGTGGCCCCCGGCGGGGTTCGCCTCGCCAGACAGATGCTGCGGACAGAAACTGTGCTCCAGGACCCTGGACTTTTTGTGAGGCTGATTTTCCAGTGGCTCAGACGGTGTTGGCCGTTTCTGCAGCGGAAGCAGAGGAAATCTCTGCCTCTGTTCACTTCTGTTCACGATTCAGTTGTAATTTACAGTTTCTAAAGACTATAAAGCATTAGGCTGAGTAAGGCTCTGTATAAGTGTTCTTAAATGATTAAATTACAAAGGGGAAAATGATCCTTTGCCTGGCAGAGAGGCAGAAGAGGTGCCGAATTGTGATAAAGGGCAGTCATTTACCCGGCCGGGACTTCTGACAGGACTGAGATGGGAAGGAGATTGTCCTAGGCTTCTCAGGAAAAGAAGATTTGACTGTGAACACTTCAATTGGCTGCTGCTGACTGCTGGCTGCAATTTCCTAGAGAATGAGGGAGAGAAAAAAAACATCCAGTGTTGCCACGCAAACTGACAGCTGGATTAAACCGGCTCCCAGCAGTTAAAACTGCAGCGAGTTAGCGTGGCAGCTAAAAAGCATCTTTACATCGAGAACATCACAGACACGGTGCCGGGCCATGGGGACACACATCGTGGCATGACCACATCGCGGTGCGGAGCCCGGCGGCAAACAATGGGGCCAGGCGCCACACCCCACGAGCCCCTGATGGTCGCAGCCCTGGCTATCTCCTTCCTGCAGGCCCTTCCTCAGACACGCTACGCTTTTATTGAGGAGGGAAATCAGCCCTCTCTCTCATGACTCGCATTCCTCCTCACTCCTGGGCTAAATCAAGGCTCTGAATTGTCCTGACCAACAGGAAACTACAGCTGAAATTAAGCCGTTACAATGAACCGGCTGGGGGGGGCGGGACATTGTGACCTTACACCTCCAAGGCTGTGGGTGCACTTTCTGGTATTCTCAGTGGTGCCGTGTCCACCACTCGTAAAACAATCTTCTCTTGTGCTCCACAGTAAACATTTTCAGAAAATGAACAATGCAAGTGTGCAGCATTTTGACAGGAGGAGGTCAGGAAGCCATTCTCCCACAATGCACCATGAACCCCACAGAGCTGCATGTAAACTGGATTAACACAATAAGGGGATGGTTTGATGTGCTCAGAACAAACTTAAAAGGAATCATTTTCTGCTAGCTGCCATTTCTAAATGACACTGGCTGGTTAGCATGCTGTGGTCACGTAATGCTCTGGTCTTGAGATGATGTGATTTGGTGTCATGGTGATTGTGATTTGGTGTTGTGGTGGTTGTGATTTGGTGTCGTGGTGATTGTGATTTGGTGTTGTGGTGGTTGTGATTTGGTGTCGTGGTGATTGTGATTTGGTGGTTGTGATTTGGTGACGTGGTGATTGTGATTTGGTGATGTGGTGATTGTGATTTGGTGTCGTGGTGATTGTGATTTGGTGACATGGTGATTGTGATTTGGTGACGTGGCGATTGTGATTTGGTGGTTGTGATTTGGTGACTTGGTGATTGTGATTTGGTGATTGTGATTTGGTGACGTGGCGATTGTGATTTGGTGGTTGTGATTTGGTGTCGTGGTGATTGTGATTTGGTGACGTGGTGATTGTGATTTGGTCGTCCACTTATATGGTGATATGGTGATGCCCACCTTGCCAGAAGCTTGTGAACAAATTGCTTCTCCTCCTCTTGGTACCCTGGCCAGTCCCTCTGAATGAGCTGGTACATTTCGTCCTTCAGGGTGAAGCTTTGGTCTCTGGGATTTTGCTTGGCTACCTGTGACAGGACGGCACTTTATTTTGGAACCAGGCTGGCTGAGCTTGTATAAGTCAGTATGAGTACGTAACATGGTTTCCTGCTCTGATATTTCATCAACACAGATAAACCCCCACCCCCACCCCCATGAAAAAAAACAGATTTTAATCATCCAGGATTCATAGCCATGAAGACCACCCCCACCTCCTCCAGCACGCAGGCCAGCTCACACTTGTCCCTGGGGCTGGCCCTCTCCCTCTCCAGCCACAGCAGCAGCTCTGGTTTCCTGTAGGGCTTCAAGGCAAGCAGGTGGAGGACACGCTCTCGCAGAGGCCTGTGAGCCGTCATGGCTGCCAAGCCCCCGGAGCAGGGGCGCCTGTTGGTGGGGGAGTGCTTGCTGAAGCCATCGGGGACGAAGGCCGGGCCTGTCTTTCTCTGGATCTTCACACATTTACCTGAAAACGGGAAGCTAAATCCATTCACTGTGGCACTAGACACTGGGAGTCTGAAAGTAACTTCAACAAAACACTGTCAGATATGCAGAAGAACAAAAGCTTTGGGTGACAGAAAGGTGTCGGGGGGGGTCATAGCAAAGAATTTGTTGATGGGCTACGCAAGATGCAGTAGGAGGAGAAGAACACACAGAATTAATGTCTTTGAAATGGTGAAGAATGAATGGAGAACCTGCGAGAGAGCCTTCTCCTACAGGCCGACAGAACCACAGCCGGCTTAGAGTACGTATTCGCAAGTTCAAAGATGACAGAGCCAGAGGGCTTCTACAGGTAGACGTCTCCTCAACATACTGGGCTTCGCAGAACGTCGACGCGACTGACAGCAGTGCAGGGGGACACGCAGGCGAGACAAACCTCGGCATTTAGAAAAAAACTAGTAGTGACATGCGTACTGCACACCCTTCATGGCTGTGTATGGAGGGCTTGAGCTGCATGAAATAATCTGACTTACTTTTTCTTTTAAAAATATAACTACGATCTCATCTTTTATAGGCAACGCTATGACTGAGGGAAGCAAACCGCTTTGCATCTGGTCGGATTTCCTGGTTTCTCTCACGCCTCGGTGCAGTAGCGTGACAATGAGCCAGCTTACAGGAATGCTACGTTAAACTTGTTCCATCGCTGTAAGTATGTAACGCTGCTACGTTTCCATTTCATAAGAAGACCTGTCACTGCGTGCTTGATGGTAGCTGGCTTGTTTTGCTGTGACTCCCTTAGGGCAAAACTAAATTAACACTGATACAATTTTCATTAAGTCGGTCCCCGTGGGACGAGTTGATAACAGAGCACGCCACTTTTAGACTGACACACAAATTGGGTTTAAACCCCCCAGTTCACTTCAGGCAAGCAATTCCGCAGCTTCTGGACTTGTCAAGACCTCCAGACTGAAGAAAGACGTGCTCAGGCTCACGCTTCCATTCCAGACGTCGGCTCCTCTAGAACTAGTTGAGGCAGAAGGTGTTTGTTCACCCGCAACTGCTTGAATCAGCTCGTCACACTCAGAAGATGTCCTGCATCGTCCCTGGAGAGCCACGCTCTGCTGCATCGACTTACAGTCCCATGCAAATGTCTTAGGCGGGCACATGAGAACGTTTGAGGGAGGCAGTCTCCCTGGGCAGTAAGTATGTATTTGCTGAGATAATAAGCATGATTTAGGATTCTAATATATTCAAATAAACAGTAATTCAATGAAAAGTACAATTTCTTAAGTTCTCCGAAATGTTAATGATATCTGGTTGGATGACTGGAAAAACAAGCAGGCCTACTGTGTATTATGGCTTGATATCAAAATAAAATTATGCTATGAAACATCTATTTCAGGCAGTGTGACACGCTGCAGTTGTAAA
Source organism: Gymnarchus niloticus (assembly GCA_009936485.2). Taxonomy (NCBI): domain Eukaryota; kingdom Metazoa; phylum Chordata; class Actinopteri; order Osteoglossiformes; family Gymnarchidae; genus Gymnarchus; species Gymnarchus niloticus. Next base: position 3,168 of record JAACJT020001576.1, on the reverse strand, counting down.
TGTACGCCTTGTGAGCAAAGATGCACGGCCCCTTGTGTGAGATTTATGTGCCTCATAACAAGCAAAACACTTCAAACATCATTCTGCTCTATTGATAATCTTTCAAATGATGAATACGGCAGAATACAAAATTCTCCACTTATCACGGTAAATCACCCTAAAGATTGAATCTTAACGACAGTTAAACTGCCCCACCCCCCTCCCTCTACTGCCAGCAAACACGCCACTGGAGTGTCTGTCGAGCATCTGGGGCGATAAGGCGTGTTGCTGTAAAGGACAGTCATGGTCGCACTGACCGCAGCTCAGGCTGAGATAGCAGAAGAACGACAGAAAAGGCTCCTGGGAAACTGGCACATGGTCAGACCTCATAACAGCTGCTAGGAAACAATAAGACTACTACAAACAAAATGCCATGTGCATGAAGTCCTGGCGCGGCCTGGATGTCTAAGAGGAGATTTCATTCTGGTTGAGTTTCGAAAGAGAAGTTCGTCTAGAAGAAGGACATCTGTGAGTTACAGTGAGAGTAGTACGGAATGGTGCTCCCCAGCGGATCTGACAAAATGTGAAGTTCTTACGACATGCAGAGTTAAATGCTCGCGTTTTGCAGTTCCGGTGTCATTTGGTCCTAACGCAACACACAGCATTTGGGACTTCCAAGCAAAGCAGCTTTTAGAGGCTCAAGGCCTTCACTCCGTCATCAAAATGAACAACTGGATACCGTCCTCACACTGGCTGAGGACGCAACTGTGTAACATCACTAACGAGGCCTTAGCTGTGTGACGTCACCGATGTGGGCTTTGGCTGTGTGATGTCACTAACGGGGCTTTGGAAGCCCCTGACACCAGACCTCTTGTAAGTCACACCACGGTGCACGGAACACTTTGTCTGTCACTCCATGTGAACTCACACACCGGCTAATTTTTGAGCCAGCCGTGTGCATGTCTGTGTTTGTGTGTGCCCGTAAGCTGTCATTTCCACAATCAGGAACTTTAAAGAAGTCTTCATAGTAATTAAAACTTCCTGCTCACCATAGGCCTCTTAGTTCATAAAAGTCTGTCTTCTGAAGGACACTAACAGGCAAACAGTCCCTGCGTTGGCTGTTACATATAATATATAACAGTCATCAGCCAGTGCAGAGTGTGACTTACCCTGATACGGCGGGCCTGGCTTGATCTCAATGGCCGAGCGACCCAGGATGTCCTTCTCCACCTGCGACAGGCGCTCCCGTGTCACCTTATAGGAGTCGTCCGTGGCACACACCGTGATCTTATCCTGAATACTGCCTTGGCACTCCAGATGCTCTCGACCCTCGCTGCAGGAGGAGGAAGAGGAGGAGACATGAGAAGACGGTGAGGAGACACAGGACGGGAATAGTGAGGAAGAGGAGGGGAACAGCAGAAGTATGCAAGAGGTGCAAGAAGATCAGTGACACAAACGTCCGTGACACCACAGACCCGGGCTGCTTCCCAGTTACGTGTGCATTACAGAAGACTTATGCTGAAGCTTGGAAAGCTCTACAGCAATCATAAATCCACCCATCCATCTTCTGTATGGCTTTACCTTTCGCACGGTCACCTGCAACCTATCTCAAGCAGCTTGACCACTGAGTCTCCACACCCCCGATCCTTAAACATCACACATTAAATGAAATTTTCATAGTCACTAAGTTGTACTGAGGAGACATGCTAAGGAAATGATCAATGAAGAGAGTAAAGGTCTGCATACTCTAGAGCTCTCTGGTGAGAATCCAGAAAACCTAAACATGGTTCCCAAAGTGTCAGACGCCCTGGCCGTCTCTGGGTGTCATGCGTGCTGTGCCCAGGTTGGTGGCAGACAGCTAACTGCTTGAGAAGAACTTCAGAGAATCAGGCTGCATAGTTTGTCCAGAATTGAGATCAAATGAAACAATCCCAGACTCCAAGCAGATGTTCCACTTATCACTCTTGCAGCGCTGCACTCTCCTCCTTCCTGCTCGGGATCTTGGAGGTGGCAGACAGGTCTTGCCTCTGCATTGACCGCTCACATGCTTCCGGGCAGCGGATTCAAGGATCCGGCACTATACCGGCCCTCTGCCTTTATCCCCGGTGTGGTGCAGATGGTTTTGAATTCACTCGGTGTAGAATAATACATGTGAATAAAGTAGAAGCGTGCAGCCGAGGACGCAGGGCTGAACGCTGCCGTTACTTCAGGTCCACCGTGGCATCTACACGGAGATCCGAACAGCTCCAACTCGTCTGAAGCAGCTACTGCCCCCTTTCCCAACAACCACTTCTAGATGATTACTGCCATTTAAAGGCGTGGTAAACGAGGATATCTGGGAAAAGGCAAACACGGGTTCGAGAAAACACTCTCTGTGGGCCGTAATGCTTTAAACTGGACTGCAGATGGCCAGCAGAGTGATTATATCAGGATTAAATATAGATCTGACTGCCGTTTATGACCCAGCATCATTAACGAGCTGCAGCAGCGATGCACTCTGTCCCATGTCAACAGGACTCACAATCTCATTGTAGTCCCACTGCCAGCCTTGGTTCTAACAACACGACTTCAGTAACAGAGTCTGGTCCAAATGCTCCTCACTGGCTCCTCGTGGTGTCCGTCAAGCCCAGAGAAGTGAGCCAATAGCCGTAAACGAGGTTAATAATGAACAAGTCAAGCCTAACTGGTCACAGGGCTCTGGGATCCGGACGGAAAAACTGAAGCAGTTTCCTCCTTGTTCGAGTACAGGACAGCACTCAGCTAAATCAGGCCAGGGTTAAACACATGGCCGTGGCTGAGCCCTGCTTTTACAAAAGTCCAAGCTCTACTAGGTGGCATTCAGTTCTTGATCATAATTATTAGAGTGATTTTCACATGTAATGTTTTTTCCATTTGAATTAGCCAAATGCATAAAACACCCAATAAATCGCAGGAATCCTAGAAAATGGATCCATGTACACAGATCAATGTAACAGGCCTCCTGCTTTATAACGCCTCGTCACACTGCCTCCTGTTACATGATAATTGTCATGGAAAGTGGCTCCTCCAATCAGAATCGCACGCCAGATCGACCGGCTGCTGGGGGGGGGGGGGGGGGGGGGGGTTGTTCTCCAACCTGCAGAAATACCCGGGGAGACAAGCAAGGCTGGCCTCGGGTTGTTCTTGTCTGTCTTGCGGCAGAAATAGGGA
>JAACJT020001575.1:0-14617 GCA_009936485.2 Gymnarchus niloticus | reverse complement strand
GGGGGGGGGGGGTGGGGGGGGTGGGGGGGGGGGGGGTTGGGGTGGGGGTGTGGGGGGGGGGGGGGGGGTGGGGGGGTGGGGGGGGGGGGGGGGGGGGGGGGGGGGGGGGGGGGGGGTTGGATAACAGGGTAAGTGGTTTTAGGGGTGGAAGAGGATAACTGGTGACAGGTGCATAGAGGGGAAAAGGCAATCCGGAGACGGTTCCGGAGCGACCCCTGGTGGTGTGCAGAGGAGATGGCATAACACTAATTAGATATTGTATAATAGACATATAACTATTGTTAATTTTAAACTAAATAAATAAACTAATGTTTATTTTATGTATTATATAAAATTATGTAAAATGCAAACATATAAATTAACCTAATGCCCCAAAACCCTGTTTTAGAATATACAGTTCAATTCTGCATATTAATTTGTACTGTTATATATGTTTAATAAATGTTTGTCTTTCATACATTTTGCTTGTCTAGTTAATATTCATGATCTAAAACCACATTTGTAGGATCGACCAATGAAATTAAGACACCGTTCATTTAAAAATATTTTTGTACGACTAGAAATGCCTCTTGGCCATGAATCCTATTTTGTTTTCTAAATTGTTCCATCCACTTATTCCTTCATATTCCAACCACTAAACCTGTTAAGGGCTCTGGGGAAAATTATTCCGTTTACTGTGTTTTAAGCAAACCGTTTAAGTAGCCACTGTTAGTTAAAATTGGGATATATTACACAGCATATGCTTGGTGGTGCGATACCTCAGTGGCATGCACGGCTGTGTGGCACCAGGCCTGGGTATTCCAGTCTCACCTCCAGTCTGCGTGTGTGGTGTTTGCGTGTTCTCCTCCATGTTGCACGGGCTTCTCCTCTACTCAAAAGGAACAATATTAGGCCAATCAGTGTCTGTAAATTGCCCATAGTATGCATGTGCATCCTGCTGTGGACTAATATTCTGTCCAGGGTGTTCCTTTTCCTTGTGCTCGGTGGTGCTTGGGGCTTCATGCAACCCTGTCCAAGATAAGGCCCTGGAAGAAAGGGTGTGTTGATGTTCTTGCTGTAGGCCACACACAAAGCATGCAGCAATACATGATAGCTATGTTTTCTTCTTCTGCGTTACAGCTGCTGCTCTGGGTGGTAGGGACAGTAACAGAAACACATCTTGTGTGTTGTATCTAGGCTTAAAGATGTGCCAGAAACACTGCAGCAGTGAGAAAATTGTGACAGCTTTACAGCAGAATATCTAAGACATTTTGTTACGTGATTTTCTCTGAAGCTGATTGTGAATATCAATTTTTCTTGAACAGGAGATTTTATTTGAATGAATACCTTGCCTAAATTGCTATAGAAAATACTTCTGCTTTTTATTTAACATAAACATACACTGTATGGACAAAAGTATGTGCATACATGACCATCACGCCAAGATGTGCTTGTTGAATATCTCTTTTCAAAACAGTGGGCATTAATATAGAGTTGGTTCTGCCTTTGTTGCCATAACAGCCTCATATCTTCTGGGAAAGTGGTCCACTAGATTTTGAAGTGTGATTTTGGAATTTTTGCCCATTCAGCCACGAGAGCATTAGTGAAGTCAGACATTGAAGTCGGGTGAGAAGGCCTGGCTTGCAGTCAGCATTCCAGTTCATCCCAGTTCATCCAGTTCATTAGAGCAGCCTCTGAGGAGGTCATTCAAGTTCTTCCACACCAACCTCAGCAGACAATGTCTTTATAGATCTTTGCTTTGTGTGCAGGGGCACAGCCATGCGGGAACAGCAAAGGGCCTTCTCCAAAAAGTGCCGCAAAGCTGGAAGCAAATAATTGTTTAGAATGTATTTCTATGTTATTGCATTAAGAGTACCATTCATTAGTACTACTGGGCCTAGCCCAAAGCCCAAAAAACAGCCCAGGACCATTATTCCTCTTCCACCAGACTTATCTGGCAGGTAGCATTCTATGTATTGAATTGCCCATGAATCATTCCATGTTTCCACGGGCAATTCAATTTTTCTCCCCACTTCCCATGCCCTGTCCCCTCCCCTGCAACTCTGGCAAAAGATTTTCACCATGCTCTCCACAATACAGGTGACAATTAAACTTGAACTTGGATCCCATTTCATGGAGCTCCTGACAAACAGTCTCATGCTGATGTGACTTCCAGAGGCAGTCTGGAACTCAGTAGTGAGCAATGCAATTGAGGAAGTACAATTTACCCGCTATGCACTTGAACACTTGGTGGTCCCGTTCATGGCTGAGCTGTTCTTCCTCCCAGATGCCTCTGCTTCACAATAATAGCTCTTACAGTTGACTGGGACAGCTCTAGTAGAACAGAAATTTGATGTGCTATGACAGTGTTGCGTTAAAAGTCTCTGAGCATGAGCCATTCTACTACCAGTGTGTTTATTTATGGAGATTTAATGCACCAGTTAGTTATGGATGCAGCTGAAAGAACTTACTTCAATAAATAGAAGGGCTGTCTGCATACTTTTGTCCATATAGCGTACCGTTTTTATTTTATTCTTCCAAACTTATGTAATGTTCTTGGACATCAAAGCTTACATCATTATTGCTCTGTGATCCACAAAAAATGAGATCATTGCCTTCTGTTAGGTTAGAGAACGATCTGAGATCTGAACCTAGAAGCTCCTGCTCATATGTATGCAAATGTAGCTAAGTGACAATAACCGCTCTACTGCAGAAGTATACCGCCCATATCCTACTGAAATAAAAGAGGAGTCAGGGTCAGATCAGGTGGGAGAGTCACATGACCCCAGTTATTGTGATACTTGGGTTGACTGCCCACAGCTCATGCCCTGTGTTCCATTTCACTGCTGTGACCAAAATTCTCTCACACCCATTTTATGACAGACTGGAGTATAAAAGCGCTTCTGTGTGTAAAACATCTAAGAAGTGTATGTTGTATCCTGACTTTTTGTCATGTGCTTTCCTGCCATAATTTAATATTAATGGAAAGTCAGTAAAAATTCATTTTCATGGCTATTTACTCACTGAATGATATTTTGTGACTTTGCAGCCAGGAAATATTCAAGACAATATCTCCCAATAGTCTTGCCTTGTATAGTTGTCCCTTGCAATACCTTTAATTTGCATCTGTGGCTCAGGATCTAATGTTGTTTAACTGATCATCTCCTGTATGTAGCTACTGTCTAGCTGGGTCATTGATCTGGAGAAGGTCACAAGTATAATCTTTGGCCATGTCAGCGATCACGTGATCAGTCTTATGACTTAGGGTCCCTTTCTAACTCACACCATCTTTTCAGTTGTGTTATCTATGTGAGATATATGAGGAGAATGGCAGCAGCTTCATGCTAGTAAAATGCTAATACAGAAAATGATAAAGTCATAGCTTTGTGAGCACATTCTATACAGCAGTCATCTGGTAATCTCCGTCTCAATATACAGATATATATAGAGATATATATTTTAATCTCAAGTTAGAAAGGCCTTTTGTCCGTGTAACATTAAAAGAAAGACCTGAGTCTATGAAACATGACAAAGTCCAAGGAGGGGGGTGATAACTTCTTATAGGCACTGTAAGTCATTCAGTTATGCCGTGCTGATTGGCTGCCCTTGGTTTGGAAGTTACATTTAAAAAAGTTTATGCAAAAGATTCTTTACCTAATCATGCAACTTCATGTAACTTGTATCACGTTTGCACCTAGGAATAAGGCCTAAGAAAAAATGTACTTACTAGTGTTCAAATCAAGGAATCATTGTTTAAACCTGAAAAAGAATTCTGAAATAGAAAAAATGTTTTAGAATCTACCATTGTGAAATCTAACACTATGAAATCACTTACCTTTGAAGTGTACCAATAGCATATATATTTGAAAGTTTAAGACTGGAATAGAGGGGATGTTAATTAGTTTCAATGTAAATTCAAATTTTATTACGTTAATTTCACCTATTTCTATCTTAACTTTTAACAAATGAAGTTATCGTAACTCAGATTTCAAATTCAGGTTTTATTCTATTAATTTCCATTATTTTTATCTTAACTCATTATTGCTGTTGTAATTTTGGTAAATTATGTATGCTTTATTTTTACTATATTTTTGTGATAACTGATCCGTGTGGTTGTGGGGCACCTGTTTGTAGGTATTAACTGTCTGCACCCAAAATAAGTCACAGCAGAGACCCGGACCCTTGCCACTATTTCACAATACAAAGATGACCTGTAACAAGCAAATTCATTTAGTAGTGAGAAACATTAAATCTGGATAAAGCACTTCACAAGAATGGAAGGCAGAGAGAATGGAGGCTTTGCGTTTTTTCCACATTGAAAATATGTAGTTACAGCTTTTTGTGCATTCAGTGGCATGTTCCAGAGCAAATTTATTACAACTCGTTTTTTTCAAAAACACATTGTGTAACACAGGACAGAGTTGTAATAGTTAGTAAAACCAGATTATGCTGGATTATCTCCACTGCACCACCCCATTCCCCTGTGCATGGGGGGAACTGATGCTGTCAACACTCAAGCCAGATGGGGCAGACTTAATCTTCTTAGAGTCACAAAAATAATGTTGGTTCAATGCCATGAGTGGTGTGGAGGTTAATGCTAAGATGAATCCCACACCCAATGCTGGAACATAAGGGAATAGGTGCAATCACAGAAGTTCCCAAAAGCCTCATACCCTATTCGGTTCTCTGTTTGTGTCTGACTCAGTCTTCAGTTTTCTGCTTTAATCCAGCAGCATGCTGTACTATCTGATCATGTGTGAGACTGTTCCTGGATGCCTTGCAATTTTCATATACAACCATTGAGCAAATACCTATATTAGAGCCTCACATTTAAGATCCACTGAATATTATTTTATGAAGGTGCACGAAGGTAAGATTGCAAGTGGGTACCCATCTAACCCTCGAGCTATGCCCAGTGGCATTGATTGGATTGCCTTCTGAACCCCCTCTATACTGAATGGTGCATTCAGAATGCTTTTTTCATCCTCAGAGCACATAGAGCAGGGTTCTCCAATAGGAAGCCTGCAAGAGTGAAATTACAGACCCACTGTCTACATTTACAGCTATGTGAAGTATGCATCCCTGTCTCCATAACAGCAAAATCATATCAGTAGAGTTAGTCTACAGTTAACTTTTGCAACAAGGTCAACGCATGTAAGTCTTTCTTGCATAAAAAAATACGCCAGTGGTAAAAAGCATAAACTCAATACCGAAAATGGATGGAGGAATGTTGCTTTGTTTAACTGGGTGCTATCAATGCATGTTTCCCAGGAACACAGACTGTAGCTATCTATAAGGTAGCTAATATAAAGCATCACTTCGAAACAATTACCCTGCAAAATCATAGTCACAACCAAAAGACTCTTTTTTTTATCTCTGTAACTCTAAAATGTTACAGTCTTATCTTGTTTTTCTGTTTGTATAATGCAGGAAGGGATCAAGAATGCTTCTTGACGGGGAGGTACTGGGTTGAGGGAGCAGTGAGCTTGTTCTATATCAAGATGGTGAAAATCAGAAAGGAAACCAAACTAGAGGAACAACTTTTCTTCAAAGAATGTAGCAAGTGGTCTTGAACCCTTGACATTCTCAGGCAAGGCAATGATCATCATGTTTTTGTGTTGTCCTGTTTTAAAGGTCATCAATCCTTGACTGAAGTTGCTCAACACTGAGCAGAATTTAGAGAAGAAAGCAGAGTGCCGTGCTTGTTGTTGGCATCTTTGCCTGCTGAAATTATACTTTGTACTTGGTCTGGTCTAGTTTGAGTCTGTTGATCTTGCAGTGAGAGTCCAGAGATAGCACATTTCATTGATGAAATCAACCTTGCAATGAGTTCAGTCAGCAGTCTGTCACATTTTGCTGAAGTCTGACAGATTTGATCTCGGATAAAATCAGTTTTGTGCTTGCCATGTTTAGGCCAACTTCCATCATGTTAGCTTTACAACTAAACTCCTACATTGTTAGAGGGTATTTTTTAGTTTTTTCTTTGTCCATTGGGGTTGGTCTGTAGTGAAAATCGAAAATTCTTTAGCATTTTCTGAACATGACATGTTTTAAGAATCGGCTGAGCAATTAGCTGAGTGGAGGTTACAGGTGAGAAAACTGGGGAGGATTCTGGATAAAAAAATCATTGGGCCGGGACGTTTCGGTTCTCTTTTTTCACCACTGAATGCGCTGCTGAGAGAACTTTTACATTTGTTACGGTTTCCTTGGACCGAACCCAAGTTTGATTGGTCCCCTCTCGACCATTCTCTGTGGTCTGCCTTCACACTGTATTTTGTTACCTCAAACTGCAGTACATTTCCATCATCATTCTGCCTCCTGGAAGCTGTGCTTCCTTCCAACAAAGTCAATTAGTTGCCATCTGCTTCAAGAGTGCAGAGCGTTTACATCGACCGCGTACCATACTGGAATCTACACAAATTGTACCCTGGACCGCTGTTTTCAGGTTGACTTGAGTGTGGTTCTTTGGTGCACACATGATTTCAGAAAATGGTGTTCACACTTATCAAATGAACCGTGTTTGAGGTTAAACTTTGGGGTCAAACTTGGGAGCAAACAGACCTGGGTTCAGGTCAAAAGTACTAGTGTGAAAGCGCCATTAAATCCTAAAATACAAAACCAGATCTAAAACAAGACCCTGCGATCCTACAAATACACAAAAACACGGATACAAAATCTGAGCCAATTAAAACGAGCCTCCAAAACTCGATAACAATGCTCCGAAACTTGGCATCACAGAACAACAAGACTGAGACCCCAAGGGAAGCTCCATACTCAGTCTAAGACATAAATATACTGCAGATAAACAAACCCCTACGGCAGGAAAATAACATGAAGTGCACAGACACAAACACACAGTGCAAAAAGCAGGACAAAATGCGACAATACACACAGTGCAAATGAGGTTGTGTGAAAACACATAGTCTTGTAGTTATGGCTCTCTGCTAATAAACAGATAAGTTATATAGTCTGTCGTTGTCTGTTTTAAATGCCGTCCTGAAATGTGTTACGGCTCAGTGGAGGGTGGGCATGGTAGTAAGAGGCATTGTAGTGGCAATCTACCCATCGAGGGGATGGGCAGAATTGTTCGTGATGTTGCAGATTTTTCCACCATGTGCAACGGCCTCCAGATGCTCCAGGGTCAGACTAGTGACAGAACTGATTTTCATGATGAATTTATTCAGGCATGTGGCATCTATTGAACTGATCTTACTTCCCCAGCCCTACAGCATAAAGAAGTACACTGGCCACTATGGACTGGTAAACCATCTCCAATGGGTGTTGAGTTGCACATGGTACTCCACAAGACAAATCCATCCACTGGCCTCATATACTTTGACTCATCTCAGTTGTTAATGTTCCATACAATGGGGGAGTCATCTGAGAACTTTTGTAGGTAACATGAGCTGGTTTTGTACTGGAAGTCCATTGTGTAGAAGTTGAGACAGAATAGTTCACTGAAGTACCCCAGTGTTGCTCTCTACCGTATCTAAAAACACAGTTCTGGAGCCTCACCAGTTGTCATCAGTCGTCGAGACCAGCCTCTCAGGGGTCTTCATGATGTGTGAAGGTAAGACATCCAGTCTGTGTTTTAGAGCAGGGGCATCTTCTACAGGGTATCGAAGAATCCCATAGAGCTGGCTGGCACTTGTTTATGCACCCTGGGGCTGATTCCATTAGGCTTCACAGTCTTGCTGGTGTGAAGTTTCTTTAGCTTTCTCCTCACCTGGTCAACAAAGACCATGTAGGAAGAAGTGGGGTGGTGGAGGCCTTGGGTGTGCTGGGGAGATTGCAGGGAGGTATGACGATAATGAAGGGGTGTGGGAGCAGTGAGGGGCCCACCCCAACTCCACATTGAGGCTGGCAGTGTTAGGAGGGGGGTCCTGGAAAGTGAGAGTCAGATCTGCTGAAGAAAACATTCCACTCAAATGTTTTATATGCCTCCCTAGCATTGGTCCTGTTCTCTTTTGTTTTATATTGGTGAAATTGGTGAGGGCAAAGGTGGACAAAATGTGAATGAAGTCCCCCGAAACAGGAATTGCTATGAAGCAGTCATTTGTATAGTGTTTTGGGCTTGCAGGCTGCTTGTTGGATACTTAACCGAGTGTCCTTGTTCTTCTCCCAGCTCTGGCTATACTTTTCATCAGGTGTCAGTTGTGTATTAGACATTCACTGTGATACCTTTGTGAACAGGGTGTCCTGGCATTCAGATGCAATCTGAAGTGCCATTAATCTGTCACCAAAGGCTGATCAAACTCTTTATCAAGCTTTATGATTATGCTTTTCTGCTTATCTCCGTTCTTCTAGGCCGACTTGGACAATTTTACGTGTTAATTTGTCTACTGAATCCTCAGAAGTCACACCAATGTAGCCAATATCAGTGTGCATTGTAATTATTTATTACATATTATTTGTGCATGTATGCCTGACAGATTGAGAGCTTAGTGCTGAATATTGCTTATTTTATAATTAATAATCCACCAGATCTATGACTCTAAGTTCTTTATGCATTGTTACTATAACATAATCAATAAGTCAGTATTTACAGTAAAAATCACTGTTTTCTAATACACAATAAATTCTACATAGAAAGCAATGTTGTTATTTAGTGAAAGAAAAAAATATCTCAGCTCAATTGACAGCTACAGTTGAGGTTTTTTTGTTTCATTGCACCATTTTCATCAAAATGTTTTGTAGTCATCAATTAAATGACAGACTGCAGTTTTTACACAAAGTGACAACAAAATGCCGACCTGAAATGAATTTTAAAATTTATAGGGTCAGACCAATATAGTTATGTTGTCCATTCATCTTCCAACCTCTCATCCCAAGCAGGATTTCAGGGTGAGACTGAAGCCTATTCCTGGCAGCACAAGTGCTCTCTGGAAGGGATTCCAATCCATCACAGGACACACTGTCATACACTCTCAGATGCTCGTTAGCCTAAGTGCAGATTCCACAAACACAGGCCGGTGGTGGGATTCAACCCTATAACTACTTAGAGTCACTCTGTTGCCCCAAGTTATGTTGTGTTATATTTCATTTAACACTTACAGTATAATGAAATTGCAGCAAAAGTATTTTATATATGTTCCATTGGTTTTAAGCAGTTCAGCTGATCATAATTTAGTTGTATCGCTGATTTAATTTTTTTCGGGCACAAAAATCTTTGTCGTTGCCTTTATGCCAGACTTGATATTAATGTCCATAACCGTCAGGAGGTTTTTTTTGTTTTTTTTAATATGCGCAGTTTAATTAGTGATTGCTGTAAATGAGATCTTAATTTCTTCAAGTCTGGCTCCTCCCAAGGTTTCTTCCTCTTGAGGGAGTTTTTCCTTGCCAGTCGCCTTTGGCTTACTCTCTGGGGACTCTGGGCCCCGGACTATGTAAAGTGCTTTGTGACCGCGCTCTGTGTTAAAAGCACTCTATAAATAAAATTGAATTGAATTGGAAAAGTATGGTTAAAATGGAATTATGCATCACATCCTGCTATATTGGCCATGACTATGATGTAAAACAGAACTTAATTCAATGGTTAAGTATATTTAATATGTGAGTTTCATTGTACCTAAGCGCTTTGATGTATCCCACTGTTTTCATTATCCTGGACGCATGCTCATCACTGGGCTAACAGACATCTGCCCTTTACAGGGGATCAAAATGGTGGACTACGGGGTGGAGGGGGGAGATTTGTGGTGGGGTTTAAAAGCTTCCTTCTGCTTAAAATTGTAAATGCCTTGTTTTTGCCGACACTACAGCAATAATAGTACAGCATAGCTGAATTGATTTAATTTGAGGGAGATAAAAAAAAAAATTACAGCATGTAAGTTTATCGTTTGAGGACAGCCAAAACTGCTTCAACGGTAACACAAAGGTCCATTCTTTCCTGGAATTTAGACTGAATATTTTCACTGGCTGGACTTCATACACTGAAATCGCTCACTAAAATCACAAATGATCCATGTAAAAAAAAAGGGCCAAATGTTACATTCTTGGAACTTCATTTTAAGAAAAAAATATTGCATTCCTTTATTTCTTCATTAGCACAAAGCTTTCTTCCAGTCTTCTCTGTGCTGCAGATCAGGCGTAAAGCAAGTGTATGCAGCTGTAGGTCATATGGAGAAGGAAAAGATGAGCCCCACCATGCAGAATAAATCACATGCTCCATGTGAATAGTCAACAGACGTGTGGTGACCTGCTTCATTTCTTTGTCAGTCGCGAGAGAGGATTAATGCAGATTAATATATTTATTAGTGAAATACTAATTACTCTCTCCCGTTGTTTCCCAAAGCTACCTCACAGTTCTAACCTCACCTAACAGGAGTCGTCCATGAAGTAGCTCCTTCCACACGAAGTCCTCTGTTTGTCATTTGCTGCAATACCTGAGTCGTGCAATTAGTCAGTAAAAATGTTGAGATAAGTTATGTGACAATGAAGGAGACGTCTTTCATGAAAACATAGTACCATAGAATTTGATGGATCATGAAAATCTTTTCAGACGAATGAGGAAACCCATATTTTTCATTCTGCAGGATTATTTTACAATAGTCAGAATATTTTATGAGCAATAAACAAAAGCATAATGATGTGGCCATTATACAATATTTATGATTTGTATTTTAGACAAGAACAATTTTTCAGCTTTGTGCTCATGGTGATGTTAATTGCATTATTTCTGGCTTGTCAGACAGCAGCTGCCAAACTCCAACCACCTGAGTTTCCCTTAGAGGCTGTTTGTAGGCGGCGTGATGGCAAACACTGCAGATTACCAACCACAATGTTGTTAGTTTAATTTGTGGGATGTAACTGGATATTTTAGCCACTGCTTCATATACCTTTGAGTAAAATGTGTAAACTGAATTCAGCTTTATATGACGGTTGAAAAATCCATGTATTCAGGTGTAACAGAAGACTTGTTTAACTGATATCAAAGTTAAAACAGTGATTACAAGAATCCTTTTTTTAAAGCAAAATGCGTGTATATAACATCTACGTATATGTTAAGGTTTTACAACCAATTGCAATGATTGCTTTTTAACATTAGGTCAGATAGAGAATTACGTGACATCATAAAGTAACTCTTGTTTTCTGCTTTGTTAACAGGTTGTGTAAGCCCACTGGAGGTGACTGTAAGTCAGGGCAATGTCCGAGTGGCAAGGGGGCAAACAGCCACTTTATCCTGCACATTCACAACTAGTGCAGCCCTAACCAATCTCAACATTATCTGGATGGTTACACCGCTAGCCAATGCCAACCAACCAGAGCAGGTATTGCTGGTCTGTCGTCTTACTTATTCCATGCATATTTTGCCCTCTTTGCAAGGCTTCCTCAATGCACTCATTACACCTAATGCAAGCAGTTTAAGCTTTTCTGGAAGTATGTTGCAGAACATACACAAGCTCACTGACCACTTTATTAGGAATGACTTTATAGCCTCGGCAAGGACCTCTGATTGCTCTCAGAGTAGCCTACACTCTTCATGGTATGAACTCAACTAGGTGCTGGAAACATTTCTTAGATGTTCTGGTCCATGCATTGTGTATTTTAGATGTTCTGGTCCATGCATTGTGTATTTTAGATGTTCTGGTCCATGCATTTCCCAGAGAAATATTTGAAATCATTCTGAATTGTGAGTTATGGTAGAATCACTATGCAACGTCTCCCCCTTGTGCTAGTTAGAAAATACTTCTGTATGATCCAATTTCCATGCCCATCAAATGATCGAGTAAAATCTATGAATTGATTAGTTATCTGATTCAATTCCCTTATGATTAAAAATCCACTATGGTGAAAACATGCCTAGAACATGACAATGGTCTCCATCAAATGAGCTTATGTATATTTATCTGTATTATTGTTTTTGTAAATGCTTGTTTTTTAATGATTGAACGCAAGTTTATACTATCAAAATTCGGCGACACAGGTGCAAAAATGGAATGTAGAGATGAATTATTGCAAAGTATATAAATGCTTTTTTAGAAAGATGTAAAATAGTGACATGATACTTATAGTATATTGACTTAGCATTGTATTTTTATTTTGAGATTCTATTTTTCATCTTTTAGATCTCCAAGATCAATACATTAAAATTATTTGTACATGTTATTGAACTTTTTTCAGTCTTCTTTGGAACCATACTGTATTAATTGTATCACTTTAAAATCGTATGTATAGCATGCCAGTTACTTTTGACAGTAATCTGTGTAAGTAGGCTTTCAAGCAGCTTAACTCTGGCTCAGTTAACAATTTCTGAAAATGGATAGATCCATCCATTTTGTAGACGGTTATCCAGTACAGCCTTCAAGCATCTTTTTTCCATCTGTTTGTCATCCAAATGCTTATTCAGTACAGTTTGAAAAAGAGCCTGGAACCTATCCCAAGCAGCATAAGGCATGAGAATACCTTTGACGGGATAATAGATCAATGCCTGGAAAATAAACATCTTTCTGTTTTGCAGGTTATCATCTACCAAGGTGGACAGGTATTTAGTTTAGCCAACCAGTTAAATGGCCGTGTGGGTTTTGTTGCCACTATGCCAAGCACAAGTGCCTCAATCTTCATCAACAACACACAACTCTCTGACACAGGAACATACCAGTGCCTGGTCAACAACCTCCCAGACAGAGGAGGTCGCAACATTGGGGTGATTGGGCTCTCTGTACTAGGTGGGTGTCAGTCACTGCCTAATATTGTGGTGTATTTATTTTGTGAAGCTTTTCCAGTTTTGCTGTCTCATTCAGTCACCCTGGATCATACTTGTTTCTCCCAGTCATATCCTAACACTAGATGTCTTGTTCCTATGAGCAGCAATTTGCTAGTACTGAAGTGAGAAAGATTATTCATTTTCAGTTCAACGAGCATACTGCATTTTGCTGCCAGGCAAGTAAACATGTCACATAGAAATTATAAATAGATTGGGTGTTCAGTAATTCTGATCATTTCATAATAGCACAGCGCTCAGTTTATATAGTTATATGCTAGCAAAAAGCTAACCTCGTTTTCTGCCATCCACAGTTCCACCCTCCATTCCCTATTGCCGTATCCAGGGCAGCCTAGATATGGAAAGTGATGTTATGCTACTCTGTGGTTCAGAAGAAGGGACCCCTACGCCCACGTATGCTTGGGAGAAGCTTGAGTCTATTCCTAAGCTGCCCAGCTCTGCTATGCAAGGTAGACCATTCCATTGTGCATGGATGTTATAAATTATGTGGTAAGAATGTTGTGACCAAGCAGCTATTGGAGGACTCGTTTCAGTTGATTGCGTGTTCATCAGTGATCAAGCAGTTGGAGGTTTCAAGTTTCTTCAGTCGAATTTTAATTTTGCCACAAATTCATTTTTATGCTGAAATTAAATGATCATTCTCAACGTTTGTATAATATTACTGATGATAAACAAAAACCCCTTTAAAAAATGAATATATTATTCTTGAGATAAAGCTTATCCCTTCCCGAAATTTAACTGCCACGCTGTTAACGATCTTCATGTGCTCCTTGTCATTCAAAGATAATTTGAAATAATATAACTATTATTTTAAGTTTAAATGACAAAAAAAAATCACTTAAAGCATAATTGATTACACTTTGTATAACGTCCTCACTAAGAACGAGAACTTGTAAATTTCCTTAGCAAAAGATACAGAAGTGAAAAAAAAAACTGTGAAAGAATCACTAAGGTGGGTTAACTCACTGATCACTGAGGCTGATTACATTGATTTCAGTTTAGCGAATTGTATATCATTTTACTTCAGCAAAGTTATGGTGTAGTTATGTAATCCCTCTGCCTACACTGTCAATCAAAACAGCTATTTTTTTTTTGTTTTGTTTTACTCTCAGACCAGATACACGGGACAGTTTCCTTGCGGAACATCAGTACAAGTAACTCTGGCCTGTACCAATGTACTGCCTCCAATGCCATTGGGAAAAGCTCATGTGTGCTTAACTTGCAGGTTACGGCACGTAAGTAAAGGATAAGATGCATGCCAGGGTCTCATCAGTCATTTCCTGAAGTCTGTTCTTCAATGTGCGTGAAAAATTATGCTACCAGCTTGCTCACAACGATAGAAGAATTTAATAAATACAAACCATTAAATATTTTTACAGTTTAGATGTAGCGCCGAAGGAAAACCTATTGATGGGAGCACAGACAACAGCTGGAAAACATGAATAAATAGTAAACTTAAATTAAACAGCAATAGTAAGAAATACATCAACACTGGATGATCCATCCATCCATCCATCCATCCATCCATCCATCCATCCATCCATCCATCATCATCTTCACAACACAGCTCCTCAGAGTCATTGTTGATGAATGAACTAATCCATGATAATGAAATTATATTCCCATATCAAGTAAAACATTAAGAGAACGTTAGATGAATATTTTTCATTTTACTCTGCAATGATTGACTCCTGCAGCCAGTGTCAGTTAACATGGGGTCGGCATTGATTTTTCTTTGAAGAACAGAATTCCATGTCATCAATATATAACTGAACAGCATCTTTAATTGTAAAACATTGGATTAATTTATATATACACACATATTTTTCTTTCTAAATGATACCTCCCATATTTTATATTTCCTTATTTATATATTTCTCCCTATTTATTTTCCTGTATAAATCTCTCTGACACAGG
>JAACJT020001574.1:0-14621 GCA_009936485.2 Gymnarchus niloticus | reverse complement strand
AATACACAAAACAACATTCCGAACGGGAGAGCACCGAGCCGCTGCAACTGTGTGCGCCGCCATCTTGAACCGGAAATGAAAAATAAAGAACTACTTCTCTCATCTAATAGAAAATAACAGACAACCCCAAATTCCTTTTTACTACTATTGATAGATTGATTAACCTCACTCCATCTATCTCATCTGACCTTCTTACAGCTGATAAATCCAATGAATTTGCAGCATTCTATAGTGACAAAAACAGAGCTGAGAAAGCACAGTACTTGTCCCCAAAACCTGGATGTTAATTCACCACACTGTATCACTCAAAGTAGTCTGTCCGTTTTCTCTCTTGTTGACATTAACTCTCTGAACATACTTCTTATTGAATATATGATGATATAGTCATATTTCATATGACATGTAGTCATATTTCTTTTGAACTCCTTGAGCTGTATTCTTGATCCTCTTCCCACAATGTTTTTTAAACAAGTTCTAAGCTCATTGTTAGCAGATGTTTTGAATATTATCAATCTTTTTCTCAAAGAAGGAATTTTTCCACAATGTCTCAAAACTGCTGCTGTCAGGCCATTACTGAAGAAAATGCTTAGTGCTTAGTAACTATAGGCCAATATCTAATCTTCCATTTCTTGTTAAAATAATGGAGAAAATTATGTCTGTTTGGTTATTGATTATCTCAACACTAATAACCTCTATGAAATGTTTCAGTCTGGCTTTCGGGGACGCCATAGTATGGAAACGGCTCTTCTCAAACTGTTAAATGATTTGAGGTTAAACAGAGACTTAGGTATCCCCTCTATTCTTATTCTTCTAGATCTCAGTGCTGCCTTCAATATGGTAGACCATGAGATTCTGCTGAACAGGCTGTATACATGGGTCGGCCTCTCTGATGCGGTCTTAGATTGGTTCAAATCTTATCCAAGTGGGCATGAATATTGTTGCACTCTGTTCTCATGTCTCAAAGCATCAAACTATCATATGCGGAGTTCCCCAAGGCTCAATTTTAGGCCCTATATTATTCAACCTATACATGCTACCGCTGTCAAGTATAATAAATAAATATAAAGTCAGCTTCCATCAGTATGCAGATGATACACAGATACATCTGTCCTTAGCTCCTGATGCTCATGGGTCTATCTGTTCCTTAGTTAATGGACATAAACAATTGGATGTCTCAAAACTTTTTACAACTGAATAAGGAACAAATAGAGATGCTTGTTATTGGGAATGAAATACAGAGGAAGGAAATACTGGTGTATTTAGAATCAATGTCTTTGAAGGCCAAACAACAAGTCAGGAACCTGGGAGTCCTTTTTGACAGCGATCTTAAATTTAATAGCTATATAATCAAGGTCTGCAAAACAGCATACTATTACCTCTGTAATAACACCAAAGTCAACTGTTGGCTGGTCTACCTAAGAAATCTATTACAAATTTACAACGGGTTCAGCATGCCGTTGCTAGAGTGATACCACGTACTAGTCGTAGGGATCATGTTACACAGGTCTATTTTTAAAGCCCTTCATTGGCTTTCAGTGTCTTTTAGGATTGGTTTTAAAGTTCTTTTATTAGTTTTTAAATGTTCACATGGTCTTGCCCCACCCTACCTCAGTGACATGATTTTAAGGTATATCCAAGGTAGATCACTTAGATTATGCAACAGTAATTTATTGGTCATTCCCAATTTCCGGCAGAGGAGGGGGGAGGCAGTTTTTAGTTACTATGGTCTGAAATTCTGGAACTCTCTTGCTGAAAACCAGAGAGCTACTCAGTCTTAGTACTTCTAAAACTAGGCTCAAAAAACATTTGTTCACCATTGCATTTAATAACTTGTGATGATGAGTTAAAGTGTTTATGTTTTTTCTTCCATATTTACTTTTAATTTTAAACTCTTTCATGCTTTTAATCTTGTTTTAATTTCTGACTTTCTCTAAAAGATTGATTGATTGACTGATTGATCTCCAGTGTGTACCCCAGCCTTGTGCCCTGGGATAGACAGCCATCCCATCCAGGGTGTACCCCAGCCCAACTTCCAGAATGTCCCGTCTTCAAACTTTCTAATGGTATCTTCATTGTTGTAATAATTGAGTCCATTCAGCATATTGGTAGTCATCCGCATACTCCTTCGTCTCAATGAATGAGTACCATACTCAAATCAGTACTCCCAGGTTTCTGTTCAGTCCATTCCCTTGACCAGTCAGATCGTCGGGGGATTCTCCTCCATTCTGGTTTGCGGCTGGCAGTAGTTTTCCACTGCTGTCTTCGTTTTCTCCCTCCCTCCAGTGCCCCCTGCAGTATGTACTTAGACAGCATGTTGTGTCACATAGTATGGCCAAACCAGGTTAATTTGTATCTATTCACAGTTGTCAGAAGCGGTTCTGGGAGGCCTACAAGTAAAGTTACTGTGCTCCACACATTATAGGAGATGTTGAGCAGGTTCCTCAGGCATTTGTTCTCGAACACCTGGATTCTATTTTTATTGTCTGCATGGAGTGTCCATATCTTACATTCATATAGTAAGACAGAGGGCACCAGTGACTTGTACAGTTTGTCTCTGGTTCCACAGCTGATGATCTCCTGTCTCTCTGAAGTCTCACCAGCTTTACCATTACTGATGTTGCTACTGCTAGCCTGCACCTCATTTTAAGTATATATATAAAAGCGAATGCTTCCCCCAAGTGGTGAATACTGGTAAGAGTCAACCTTGAATCCCAAATGATTAGCGATTCCCAATTAAAATGCTATCAGTGATCTTCTGACTATATTTTCAGTTTCCAACAGTTTATCATGGTAATGTAATGGTCGGGTTGGCTGAGGGTTTGAACGGTATTATTTGGGATCCAGTGAAAATGAGATGGATCAGCCAGAAGCCGTTGTATATTTTTACATTCAACAGCTGTACTGTTTTGGACCGGAATGTTTCAGAGGTCATCATTCCATGGAAAACAACCAAAAACAGATTAAACAGCTTAACTCAGTGCTTGATGACTCAGTGCAATGACCCACATACAAGTTCCATTTTGCGGCTGAACTAAACAATTTTGCTGTTTGGGGCCCCTGTTAATATATATATATTTTTTTCCATTAGCTATTGAAGTACACATTCTTAAAGGCAACAGAGGTAACATAGTCCCCATGAAACATAAACCAGTACTAATATGAGTAGTTGAGACCCCCAGATACTCACAGTATGTAATTTGTTGGTGCCCTTTGATTGACTGCTGACACATTCTGCTGGTTGTAAACGTTTCTGCTGACCATACAGCAGGACGTTCCAGAATAGAGCTGCTCCTGAGAGTCTCTCCAAGTTCATAATCTTGCCCACGTGTTTGGATGGCACATGAAAAAGAAATCATTGTCTCCAACTATAACTTACATAGCCAAACATGTTCCTGCATTTACCAAGCAAAAGGTTTCCAGCCAGTCAGGATGGCATGTTAGAGTGACCTAGGCCAGACTGTTACCTGCTCAAAACTGTAGCAACTCAACAGGTAGAGAGAAGTCCTGCTAGAGGTTAGTATGTTTAATGGAACAAATTTTACAGGGTAACCAAAAGTGTGGCAGTACATAGTATCCTGAACTGGTGGATATTCTGGGGAAAAAAAATGTCAAATCAAATAATTAAAACTAATCTGCATCCCAGATCAAGGAGCCTCACTACCATGCAATGCAACATATATTTATTTGTGCCTGATTCAATTATCATATTTCATTTGATCAAACATTTTAAATGATTCTTAAAGTTACAGGGGTTGAATTACAGTGGTTCAATAAGACTGTCTCTGTTCTGACTGGTTATTAACAATAAAGAATATATAATTGGCAAGGCAGCAAAATGGCTTTGATGGGAAAGAGCTCCGGCTGCTCATTAGAAGATGCAATGTGTGGTCCTATTATCAACGCAATACTTTCACTGTGAGGGTGCGTTTGCCTTTTTGGCCTTACAGCAGAGACGTGAACAAAAGCTCAGCTTTAAAGATGAGGCATGTGAAAAAATATTTGCCTAATTTCCCTCCAATAACACTAACCCACTGGTGTAATAGGAAAGACATTCCAGCTGATAAGAAAGACATTTATGGTTGACATTAAAAAAAAATACAGTTTCTAAACATTAGAAACCATAATGACCAGTATATTTAAAAGTCTATTTTATTTAAAAAAAAAAAAAAAAAGTACAGACTATACTGTAATGACCTTCCATCATATACTTGTAGCACTGGTTTTACTGAAGTGAGATATCAAGCGATCACCACTGGCAACTGCAGGAAGGCTGGCCTTGGTTTATTATGATAGGGCCCTACCAAAAAAAATGTATTCAAAATCATGACAAAATTTCAAAATAAATTAGAGCATTAAAAACCTATGCATATCCAAATAAACCCCCCCGCCAAACGGTCACTGTGTTGATTGCAGAATAGCCTGCTCATCGTCAAAGAATCTAGAGAAGTTTGCAGTATTTCCACCATGTCTGTCATGTTCAGCAGCTCCCATCAAGGATCCCGTCCACTTCTCCCAGCTGGGTGGTCTTCTTCTCCAAGTGGAGGAACTCGAGCTTGTACCTTAAACGCACCTTACCCTGAGAAGCACCACACACACACACACACACACACACACACACACACACAATTATCCATGGCATTCAAGTACCCAGAGTATCCAACACAGAGGCAGCATGTTACCTCCACACCAGAGAAAGTGTTTCCCAGAACATTAAACTGCTGTTCTACTGAAAGCTTCCTAGACCAGAGCTGCTGATTCAAATTAAAGCTAAACAGTAACACATTTTCACAATAAATAGGTACACTAAATGCATGTAATGGCAGACACACACAATTTGCAGGTTAATACATATCTTTATGCTCTTATCATTTATGCTGGAATAGGTTCTGGCCTGACTGTGACCCTGCCATGGACAAGCAGTCTTGGAAAAACATCATAACTGCTTAGTTTGGTACTCAAGAACCTCTGATGATATATGGACTGAAAACTAGCCCAGCAGAACCTCAATCAGGGACGTGCCAGATCTGGCAGTACGATATACTACATTTTTTTTTTTTTTTTTTAAAGGTACCTCACTCTGCTGATGATGGTCATTCAGATATGGGCCACTGGGTGACCAAGATTAAGCGTGACATGTTGCTTGTAATCTATTACATCTTGTGCTTTACATTCGACTTTAGGACTCCTGCTCATCTGGTTGATGATGTAAGAGGGCTATGCTACACAGATACCAGAGTGTTTCCTGGTTTAACGGATGTTCAGTGATGGTGGGGAATCGAGACCATTGGGAGCAGAGCCTACTCACTCGGAGTGGGTTGGAGAGAAGCAGAACCTGGGAAATGGACGTGGGGGAAAGCAGGGGGTTGTAGGCTGGAAGAACTGACCCAGAGGCTGGCTGCAGCTTCACAGTCATGGTCTGTGTTGGTGGAGGGGAGGTTGGAGAATAAAGAAAGTGAGGCTCAGTCCTTTTCGGGACACTGGTTTCATCTGCTATATCTAGCCTTAAAATTCTTAGGGTACACATTAATGAAATATTGCAGTAATTTTTAGTAACCGGCTGAAGAAATATTCAGTAAACAGCCTCAATCTTTTCAAGATCAGTACCTTTGGTACTGCAGCCTGGAAAACGATATCCCTCACAGCACGTGGAGAGGTGTTCAGCATCGAGATCACCAAGACAACCACATCTGGCCGGCCCAGGGGACGGTCTCTGGCCTGGTGGAGCATCACTCGCACGCCGTCCTTGTCGTGCAGCGTAACCGGTGCAGCGGCACCTAGCATGGGGCAACCACCGCCAATGGTTATTCTTGAGGTGGAAAAGTACGCAATCTACGGCACCGAGTCGCAGCAAATCGAGAGTGCCGTGCGACAGGTGGTCTGAGAAACCTGCATGGGAGTCAGTGGTTAACTTCATTTGTTGGGAACCAAATTCCTAACACAAGTGAATTATGCAATCCAAAAGTCTTTTGACGTTTAACTGACATTTAACAACCAGAAGTCCTGCCTTCACGCAATGCCAGAGGGGCGTTCCAAAACTGAACTCTCAGCCGAAACATTATTAAAACCGTAAGACTACACAAGAGCATGGCAAACAAACCTTTTTAACAGACACAGTAATACTTTATCACTTACTGGGCTTTATTGACTCCAAGGGAACGAAAACGTTGGACAAGGACTGGGTACTCAGTGAGTCTGTCGGGATGCTTGGCTGGTTCTGGATGTCACCCAAAGCCGGCTTGGGCTGAAGGACAGTCCTGAAGAAGAGAGAGAGAGAAATTCTGAAAGAAGGAATGAATGAACAAACAAATGAAAGCAAGAAAGAGAGAGACAGAGAAAGCATGGCACAGAACAAATATTAACATCCATCCAGCAACGCTAGTCAGGGTCATGAGAGAACTAATACAAATAACTTTTTATTTTAATATATTTTATAAAGAGGTTCTACGCCTTATCCCATTCAAGGTGAACCCCAGCCTTTTAATGCTCCCTACAACCCTGACCAGGAAAAGCAGTTAAAGGATGGACGGATGGTTCTATACATTACCCTGACCAGGATAAGCATTCCGAAGTTCTGTGTGTTATCAGTCTGAGTATAACATGAGACTCACTGCAGATGTGACTGGCCAACATGGCCACTGATATCTGCCATAAGACACCCATTACCAGCTGTGCTGAGAAAGTACTGAGGACGGAGCCACTGTGAGGTTTCCCTTTAATCCGGCATCACTCCACTCGGAGCAGCCCCGAGCCCTCAGTATGCTGCCCCCTGTCTTTCCACATGTGGCGATCTCTCCCAGGCTGCACAGGTCATCACATCTCCAGGGCTGAGAGAGAACAGGCCAGTGAGGTGAGCAGCCGGAAAACCCAGCCGAAACAATAGAAGACTGGACATTTTAATATTGAAACAACTGCTGCCTGAACACAGCCTCTTTAAACAAAAATACCCACCTGAGGCTGCTGTGCGGCGTGGCTGTTCATCGCAGGAGGCGAGTCGCCAAGCCCTGCACGCAGGGAAAGCGTGGGTGTGAATACTCAGACCTACCGCCACAGCACGCAAGCCAAAACGCCTCTGCAGAGACCATGCTAGGCTAAACAAACTGTTTGGTGTGGCAATGATAGTCTTGAATCCGAACGTTTCCTCAGTTCCATCCTCAGCTCAAGGAGAAACCCCAGAGATACGCCAAATTCCTGCGGTCTACATGCTCTCAGAATATTCAGGTTTTTAAAGAGCACAGCCTGCAAGTCTCACCATGTCTGTTTTCTTCCAGAGTATCGGCAAGGGTCTGTTGCATCTAACTAACAGCTTTAAAATGTAAGCAATAAAAACAGGGGCTGTGCCATACCAGAACATCTGACTTGAAGGTACTGTGGTGTGGAAGAACACCAGATGAGGCACAGGTCCTGGCTCAGTCAGGAGCTTTACAGGGTTCGTCACGTCACTCACACGCTGCTCTGGAGCATTCGCTCATCAGTTAGGCACCAGCTCCCACACGCTAAACTGAAACATGAGGGGGTGGTGGTGCCAGCAGAGGTGGGGGGAGGGTTACATACCCAGCACCAGAAGCTGCTCATCTAGCAGGGACAGGGCATCATTGCCATGGCACCTCGTTGGCGTTGGCTCATCATCTGGCTGTGCCACATCCAGAGCTGACAGATCTATGAGGTGGTAGGTCTTGGTCTCTTTGGGGCTCTCGATGCCTGGATAGGCCATCACAAACAAAGGAAATGGCAGTCAAGACTTCCTAATAAAAACTTCCAAATTGGCACAAAAAATACACAAAATTGTTAATTAACCTCACTAATATTAATCACATGGAAGGTTTCTCTCACTCCCAAAATGCTTGACAAACTGTCCTACCTTTGTTTTTGGAGTGATCCCCTGTCCCGTTGATTTGCTTTTTTTCCACCTCCTCGTGATACAAATTAATGGCAAAGATCAGTTTGTCGTTGGCTTGGAGGATTTCAGCTTTGGTGGTAAGAAAATGAGAATAAAAATTAAAAAAATGGGGCTCCAAATTAAAAACTGAATTATCTCCAGCAATTATTTTAGACTTGATTGCAAATGTTGACCGCAAATGTTTTACTAAACGATGGGTGTAGGAGTCGACCGATTACCAAGCGCCGCATCGTCGTCTATGGTGTCACTAGCCAGACGGAATAACGTGGGCTTCATCCTATCACAGCTCTTGAAGAGGCTCTGCATCACACAAGGCAGTTATCAGCGAGGCTTCACAGCCATTCATGTTTATTGCTTATGAGTCTGTCCTCCACCTCACCTTGGCTGTAGTGCTTTTCACAATCGTTCTGTTGTTTTATCACCATAAGACATGAAAACAGTTTAAACCTCTACAGCATTTAGGCACTTTACCTAAAGCGGGATTGACTCACCTTAACTGTCAGTCCAGAGGTTAACCTTATTTACTCCGAAGTCATCTATTCATACTATCTCACTCATTAAAATACCAAAAACATAAACAGACAGGCTGAGACGGCAAGTGATTGGACAAATGAAGCTTCAAAACCCGTGGTGGGTGGGAGTATCCCGAACTAACCAATCCACGCTGCTGATACTCCCACCCACAAAGGGTTTTGAAGCCTCATTTGTCCCATCACTAGAGACAGCAATGTGAAAACTGGCAGTTGTATTTTTACTTCCTGCTTAAAAGATGGCTTGTCTCCCTCCATTGAGCATAAGTAATTGTCATAACTGTTCAAAGAACATAGCTTTTATAATTCATCAGAGAGCCCAAATAAAGGGTGTAATTCCAGGCAAAAAAAAAATCAATTTCACAAAAACTCACATTCCATTAACCAGTTTACCATGAAGTAGGTGGCATTCATTTTCATTTACTTTTACCACTTTCATCTATTTATTCCAATCACAAGACATAACGAGAACAGTAATCATAAGCACATGCATTTCCATTTCTAACCTTGTGAGGACCTTCCAATCATATCTATAGGTCTAACCCTAATCCTAACTATGATAACCCAAACCCCTACCTAGCCCTACCTTTAACCATAACTAACCCAACAAAATACAAGACTTTCGGTTCTTTAGGTTTTTTGATTGCACTCACAGATTTTTACAAAACTGAGCAAAAGAGTCAGGTTTTTATTACCTCCTGGGGACATTTTTGTCCTCACAACATAATATACACCGGGTACACACACACACCTTCATCTCCTCTTGCTCCTTAGCAGATAGGGGAGCCCTCCGGTTCTTCTCCAGAAGCTCTCTCAGAACCTTCGTGGTGCTCTCCACTTCCTCCACGGTGCTGGTCCGCCTTCTAACCTTCTCCGTCCGGTCCTCCTCCTGTCGATGGTAGAGCACGGTGACACACGAAAGTCCAGCCCGTCCTCATTTCTTTATCGGCCAGGAGCCAGCAGAGACATTGCTTTGCGTATGGCATGTTCACTTGTGTTTTCTTAATGACTCCATTCCCATGGTACAAAATCTTGACTGGCCTGCAGTTGTAGTGTATTCCGTCTAACGGGGGCCATCACCCAATTTGTGTTTTTTTAGGCCAGTCAGACCCCTGGCTCACCTCCTTGATGGTGGTCTTTATCAGCAGGTTGGCAGCCTGCAGATCATCAGGCCGCTGGCTCTTCAGGAGCGTATCCAACAGCTGCAATGACACAACCTCTTTACGTTCAGCAAGGGAGATTCCAAGGCGTGATCACACAAAGCAGCTAACAAAGGGGTTTAACGGGAGGTAGTCTACTGATGAATGCTGGAAGATAGCAGCACAGTCTGGATTTTTTGCTTTGTAGTGACCAATGCAATTGCAAGGTGCCCAACACACAGGTGGGGGAAGGACTAGGTGACACGAGCAATCGGCAGTTGTTTACGTGTGTGTGGGCGTGTACGCGCACACACTGAAAAGTGGTCAGTGGGAGAATCACTACATATTATCAGAGAGAGGAACCCAAAATCACATCTGGCACGTGAACTAGTGAAGCCAGCATTGACTGGTTGTATCTCCTCTGTATAAAAAGCCTGTGAGTGTCGCACCTTCAGCCTCGCATTAACCACCACAAACACGTGCTCCTCGTCCTGCTTACCATCTTCTTGCTGTTAGCTTAATCGCTGCCTGAGGACGACGTGTGCAAAAACATGCTACGTTTCACCAACACCATTCATGAACAACGTGAAACAGAAATGGAAGAACAGAGCTTACACCCATACAGCCGTGTCCTGGGCGATATTTTAAAAGTGATTCAGTCTATATGCTTGTTTGATTAGGATTGCAAGGAATCTCTCTGTACTTTGAATGAGAACCATGTCTAATTAGGTTTGTTCTAAATTACTGCT
Organism: Gymnarchus niloticus; assembly: GCA_009936485.2. NCBI lineage: Eukaryota > Metazoa > Chordata > Actinopteri > Osteoglossiformes > Gymnarchidae > Gymnarchus > Gymnarchus niloticus. The sequence goes on along the minus strand of JAACJT020001574.1, from coordinate 4,306 downwards.
GTGCGGTTTGCTGTGCAACACTGAAATTCATCTGTTATGGAAAAGCACATTAGTTGTGTGGCTGTGCAGCATAATGAGAAACAGACTGTCTAATTTTTTTTTTTTTTTTTTAAATCAGAGAAACTAGCTTTAGATTCTGTTACATCGTTTTTGGTTAAAACTAGATGTACACAATTTTTCTCCAGAATTGGGGAGGGGGGATACACATACATCTCATGCTTACCTTTGATTTGTCCGTGTCATCAAAGACAGACCTCGCTGATCTTGGACAGGGGGGAGGCATGATGATTTCCCTGGATAATTTGGGGTCTTGCTTTACTATTCCTAAGATTAAACAAAAAGACCGATGAAGGGGCTTCAACTTTCTCCTGCAACACTGAAGTCACCAGTCATAACTTCACATGGAGTTTAGTACATGGAAATAAAAACAATACATGGAAATGATAAACCTTGATGCAACCAAGTTATATTAATGTTCTATGTAAATATAATAATCGACAACAGTAGAAAAAAATATAACATTTCATAAATCTTTATGTGCCCGGTGGACTTTGTCATAGCCCAATCATCATGCACTAGAAAAAAATACAAAGACTAAGGGGGATTAGCTATTCCAAGTCTACTTTCACGCCACACTAGATAGAGAGAGCAGTAGTCAAACCATCGTCTGTTTACACTCATGAAGCTCAGCATCAACTAACTGGAATTAACTATCTTTTTTTCTGCTTTGTGCTGAAAACTGCTGTCAGCTGATACTACGTAACGGTGTGTGCATTTGATTTTCCGATCAGCTGACCCTCTGTTTATTTCTCACTGTCATTGCATGACTTCTCCATGTCTACCGCACTTTTACCGCACCTTTTCGCCATCCGTCAGTTACTGCAGTCTGAATAAACATCCAAACTTATTGACCAAACAGAACTTTAGAGTAAAATCGAGTTACACCTATCAGAGCAGCAGACGGGAGACAACAGAACTTACTGTGGTCTACAGACCTTGTTTCTTTAGCATCTGATATGCCTCTTGGATCTTCATCTCATCTTTCAGCCACTGGGTCCAGCCATACAGAACCTCCGTGACCTTTAACCTCAACTTCTCCGTGCTCCACATGCCTAAATACTGTCGACAACAACCAGACAATCCATAAAAGTTGTCCAATATGTCCATGTCAGACACCTGCTGTTTAACATTCCCTCTAAAAGGCTGATTTTTGTGCTACTTTGTACCTTCGGTGATAAAACTTTAATCAATTCATTGAGAAAGCGAAACTTCCCAGCTTCCTTGTGAAATCGTTTCCCACAGTAGTTCATGCAGGCTTCTAAAACCTACAAAAGTCACACAGAAACAAAGTCACATCCTCACATGGAAGCAACTGCCCAAACGATAAATGGTGAAAATGACGGGATGTTATCTCCCGCTCTTCAATATTGTTAGAAAGCTTCATTCACAGAAAAACCTGCCACTGCTTATACATTTGTCTAACATCTCAATACCATTAACTGATACAACACAAAAATGAGAATTTCTTTCTAAAAGACCAAGGCTCTTTTTAAAAAAACCAAATCTACAATAAAGACAATAAGGAGAAAACAGCAATTCTTTAATTCAATAAAAACTACAGCTAAACTGAAATATCGCCTTGAAAATTGAATAAGAACCAAGCCAAACTGCATTTTTTTCTACAGTATGTAGTGTCATGAAAAGGACGGCGGCCTTTAGAATACCGTTACACTGTCCATAAGAACAGGGAAGAGAATTGGAGGTGTGGAGGTAATGCAGAATACTGCAAAATGAAAACTGACCAGTAATGTTTGGATTGTACCACGGGTTTGCATTTTAGCTACTATGTAGCTAATGGACAAACACATAAACTGTGAACAGAAGCTAAACAGAACCCTAATAAGGATGAGCTGACTCTTTAAAAATAACATGAAACAAGAGAATAAAGAAACTACTAAAATTGAAAAGGTAATTTAAAAAAAACACTCACTATTGTAGCAATCCCTTAAGCTTTGTAATCCTGAAACAAAAAGCTAATTTTTAAATCAGTGACTTGTTAACCTGAAGTTAAATGCACATCCGCACAGAGCTACAGAAATGGGCACTACAAAAACTGATTTTGATTTGTTCACCATTGATCATGAGAGAAACCATTACAAACAGCCGAATTCATAGAAATACTACCGGGAAAGTCATAACTTGAGATAAACATCTGTGTTTCCCAGCACAATCCACAGTTCCCACAGCCCCATCCAAAGAACAGTCAGGCATCTATGATCTGTCTTTGGTGCTAAATGGCATAGAATAAACATTTATTTTACCAACAGCATTGACACTACTTAAAGAGCTTATTTGGGAAGAAGAAAAAAAAAAAAAAAAAATCGCTGCACATATTTGTCCTTTCAAACCCTTTCGGGACCATGAAGATTGTAGGCCTATAATTTTTGTTTTCATGACCTACTTAGGATAAAAATAATGTTTAGATTCAAAAAAATCATTATCAAGAACTGGTGTCTGCAGTAGTTCTCAAGATGTAGTGTGGGACAAATGTGTCCACGTGATTGGCAAGGCATATGTCCCACGGCAGAAAAATAAATATTTTTGAAAAATTAACAAACACAGCCCCAAAAACATAAATTTGCAGCACTAGTCACATTCAAGAGAAAAACCAGTGGCAACATTTTTTGCCCACGTCATCTTTTTAATACAAAAAAAAATTTTATTTAAATGTTCCAGACACATCAAAGTGAAAATTCTGGTCAATCTGGCAACGATGCATACATATCAGAATCAGGCTAATTATATAAAGTCAGCAACATTTGGAGTTGTTACACACAAACTGAACACTCAAAAATCTCACTCAAATTTGGGGGCATTTTAAAAGTATGGGACAAATATTGTCCCTTGGTCCTCAAATGCTTAATACAAACAATGGCAGATGTAAACCACAGTCACTTCAGTCATTAGTACAGTACAGAGATGTCTCTAAATTGCAAACATTTTACCCATAAGCAGAGTTTCCTAATTCACTTTCATAGTTTGGGACACACTAATGAATTCTGAAAGGTAATTCGTGATCAAATGTTTGACTTTCCAGAAAACATGCAGCAAATGCTAGCCAAAATATAAAAACACACACACGCAGAGTTTTTATGACGCCACAGCACGTCTCCAGTGGACCTTCCATGGGTCTTGGCATAGATCCTAAAACTGCTTGAACTGTTACACTAGGGACATGAAACCACGAATTTCAACGTTCAGTGTTCCATTGATAGTGGTGTTAAACTTCGTCTCAGGATGCTAAACAACATTGTAAGGTGCGTTGACACCTAGAACCATAGTGTACCACTCATTGGCTCCTTATCCTCCATTTTATTCTATACTAAGTGAAGCAGAAAATTTTCACCTTAGGATGACACCAATGTCTGTGATGTACTAGCAGTCAACAAGGGGTTTGCAGGGGTCTAAAGCATAAGGAAAACACACCTCACATCATAACAGCATTCAGAGCTTACCCACCATGAGTGACAAGCACCACAGAATGCCTCATATGTTGGTATCCGTTTGTCCAAAACAGGATGGGCCATGACTCATCTGCCGACGTGGCTTTCCTTCCCCAATGATCAGCAAATAACTACCATCTGCCTAACAGAAATAGGGGCAAACAGCGGCTTTTTTCCCCACGCAACACAAACCTAGTAGACTTTTCTGTGAAATTCTCGATAATGGGCTTGATTCAAGTGTTTTCTCATAACCCAGAATGAGTTATAAAGACAATCAATTTGCAGTCAATTATTTACCTATTTTTCCTTGCATCTCAAGATCATTGCTCAGACATCACAACAGAGGAGTATGTACTTTTGATCACTGTAGTCCTAAGACTCTTCCTGAGAGTGCTTTTAGAACTCTTAACTTCAGCAATGGGATAAATGAGGCTTCCAAACCTGTGGTGGGTGGGAGTATCCGGAACCAACCAATGCTGGTGCTAAATGAGGCTTCAAAACCCATGGTCCCATTACTACTTAACTCAGAAACCACACCTGTATAAAAATACCAGCTTTTAGTGTCTAAACTAGACACTTTAGATTCCGTGTCTAAACTAACTAGGAATCAATCTGAGGTATACCCACAGATTCCAACCTCGCTCAAAAGTAATGACTTTTTGGCTTTCTTTAATGATAAAATTACTAACATCAGAAAGATAATCCAAAGTAGTACCACTGCCACATATTACTGCCAGAATCTGCTTGGCCCTGCTGTAATTGATAGAAGTAATCCACTAACGCTGGATTCTTTTACCCCTGTA
>JAACJT020001573.1:0-14628 GCA_009936485.2 Gymnarchus niloticus | reverse complement strand
AGTGACATCGACGTTCCCGCCCCCCCGCCCCGGCCCCCGGGGGGGGGGGGGGGGGTGGGGGGGGGGAGCTCAAACCAAGAAGGTTCCTCCGGATTAATTGGGAGTCAAAACAAAAGCACACCGAGAGCCCCGTTTGAAGAAGCCTCTCACTGAGGTATTGCCAAAATGCATGGCGGCGGTTTTGATGCGAACGCAGTATGGGACTGCATTCATCAGCAAGACTCTGCTCAGCTTGAGGAGATGTTTTCTGCTGTTATACAAATGTTCTTTTGAACAGCGATGCCTAAATATGTACTTTTAACATCTAATTGGAAGTGAAGGGGTTTTTCCTCATCTTTTTTTCCCCATTGTGATTCCGACAGCACAGCGTTTTATATATTCTGAAAAGCATGCAGAATAAATAATGATTTCAGTAAATCGACCAAACCCTGCACTTAACCAAGCTTCCTGATCCATAAATCTGACTCATAGCAGCTTCTGCAGGAATCGGCATTCTCCCATTGTTCTCTGCTGCCAGCTTAGCACTGACATCCTGTAAGGTTCACTTTTACTCAGTTCTGGCCTCCTGTTCCCAGGAGGAGACGCTCCCTTTATCTCAGTTGTGCTACAGCAGACTCTGAAAGCTGCTGCCTGAGCCATTTCCTTTATACAGTTCAGCATCAAGGCTTGTTTACCGCAGAGACCGACAAATCTGTGTAATTTTTTACTACTTTGTGAAATACTATTTTCTCTGCTTAACAAAAATGTAAGTGGTTTCACCAAACTCACACAAGAAGACAACACTGCAACAATCCAATTCCCCTTCTATCCATTACACCTTGGTTAGAGTTACCTAGAGCCTATCCCAAGCAGCACAGGACACAAGGCTGGGGTGCACCCTGGATGGGATGCCAGTCCATCACAAGACACATGCACAGTCATACACGATGGGGAATTCAGACACTAATTAGCCAAACTGCATGTTTTTCGACTGCAGGAGGAAACCAAGGCACCCAGAATAAACGTAAACTCCAAACAAAAAACAGAGGTGGGATTTGCAACCTCAGTTCCAGATCTGTGAGGCAAAAGTGCTATCCACTGCATGCCTGAGGAACCATGTCATCACAATAACACTTATGGGGTTCCTACATTCACAACTGACAGTCAGGACAAGCTAAACCCACCAAGCAAATTCTACAGCCAGTGTTTAAATTGCAGAAACTGAGGCATCTTTACCCTCACAAAAAAAAGCTAACAAGTTTAATCAGCAAAAAACTATTAGCAAAATAAAGTCAGTGGCTGGTTCTCAGTCAGTGCTGGAAATCAAGAAGTCACCCGCTTCCCTCAAAGCCAATCTTTTTAATTGCTTTGGAGAAACAGTACAATAAGGAAAACAGAAGAATCAGAACATTCTAAAATAACATCCACAGGTTTTTATTTCCTTTTAAAAATAAAAAATGTGTGAAGGAGAGTAGGAGTGAGAATTTGATGTTAGGTTTCTTCTTTTTTTCCCCAGGCCTATTTCACCTGCATTATCAGCATGTAGCCCATCTCGCTCCTCTATCCTCAGCGTACCAAAGTCTGACCTCTAAAAGCCCAGCACAGCACAGCACCTGACCTCTGTTATCGATCCCTTCCAGAGCTGCGGGTGGGCCTCATTGTTTACAAACATAAATGGATAATGGGTCATTACCAGGGTAACAGCCTTCCTCTTCCTGGACCACAATGCCTGACAGTCCATGGGGGTCCACCGCATGCTGCTAAAAGACCTTCAGTGTGGGCAACTGATAATTATAATCATTACAGATGCACCTGCACAGCCTGTTGTGGCCCTTCAACCATCCGTGACAGTGAGACGTTAAATGAATTCACCTTTGTTTCAACCCCGCCGGTCTACCCTTTGCATCCAAAAGGAAGGCTCGTTCACACAAAATTACCGCGACAAACAGCAATTCTATCGCGGTGAGTAACACCCTGCCTACGTCCTCTCATGGAGGATGCCGCTAGAGCCAACGCGGGCAGCAGATCCCGCCTGTCTCTGGCACTCCTGAACGTGACCTGCAGGACAGACACTAGAGGGCGCTACCAAAGAGGTGGCGTGATGGGCCCTGACGCTCAGCAAAAACGACACAAGCTAACAAGGAGACATAAAGGCTTGAAATAATTTAAAAAAATAAAAAATCAAGACTATATTGTAAAAACATTTACATATTTTTCTGATGTTCTGTTAAGGAAAACACCAACTGGTGCTTTTGCTGCAGTGTTGCTGCCAGCATAGTGTTTTTTTAACAGTGTGTGCGATTTACGGTCTGTGTGATTAGCAAAGACTCATGACTGTCTAAATTACAGTGAACATGTCAACACCACATCTCCTCCAAGGTGTACCCCAGACTTGTGCCCTCTGCTGCCAGACCCCCGCCCCGGTGACCCTGCCTAGGATATGCAGTCGGAAGGCGTGGAGATGTTTAATATGAACATTTACCGCCATGAGATGCTTAGGAAGCTATGATGCAGCTTTAATCTTAATGCAACGACGCCACCCACTCATTTTTTTTTATGGAGTTGCTTACTTGAAGATCGGCATCTGATTACTTTAGCAAGCATGGTGACGTGGGGGAGATGAGGGGGGTGTAAGAGGAAATTATTTTTAAATCAAACTGGCAAATGAGTTAATCTGGTGCACAGTGTGGAACAGATGGGGTGGGCAGCCAATGCCTTTTCTGTGCTGTGTGAATGCTCTATCTATGGGTGGCTTTCTGATGCTCACGGTAGCTGGGAGTAAAATGTTAAACATTATATTTATATTAACTCTCACCTATGCTAGTTCATGGCGTTAGGGAAAGCTGCCAGCTAGTTCATGTGCATGCATGTAAATGACATTTTCATGACACTCTTTATAGCAAGCATCATTAAATTTAATCATTCAGTTCGCTTTTAGCATCAAGGTCAAGCACAAACACATCTAAAATCATATGGAATTTTACATGAAAAGAATTTTCAAACATTCCCTAATTAGAATACCTGCAGCATACAGAATCAATTTCTCTCAAATACAAAATAGAAGCATAACAAATGTTAAAACGTGCTGATAATTCGGAACAAAAACAGCTGATCGTTAAAGGACAGAATGTGAAAATGTCACCCAGACTACAATCCCTGAATCACCCCTATGGAGAACTCATTTACATCTTCATAAATGTAAAAGTACTTAAGGTGGCTAGTCTGTCATTTGAATATTACTGATGCTGGGAAATATTCCCTGGAGAGGTCACATGTACTGTAAGGCCACTTGTATTTCTTGGTTTTCGAGAACTGTGCTTGGCCTTTTCTGCAATTTTAATGTTTTTTCCTACATCCTCTTATGGGTTTAGTTCACACATTTATCCAAAAGTGACTTACAAGTGTTGATTATGGTCATTCACGATAAGAACTTTCCACGAATCCTGGACCCTGGCCAGAATATCAATGGATAGACTTTACATAAAGGTAGTTTATGAGAGCCTTTCCTGGTTCTTGACCTAACAACCTGTCAGGCTACTGACCTTCATTCTTAAGCACTACTTGAGCAGATAATTATCAAGCAGCATGCAATATGGAGGAAAAATGAACAGTCTTTTAACCAGAAGGTTAACTAGCTTCACTATGGTGACTCTGTTCTGCCCGAACCCGAGTCTGTAATTTTATCTGCCCCCTCGCTGCATGTGACCAAGCAGTTGGGTCATGAAGTGGGTGTTTTTGTGCGCGTGTTTACGAGTGTGCGCCCTGAAAACTGGAATAAGTAAACTAGCCATTAGTCATAAAAATGCCCCGGAACATGAATAATTCAGGTCCAAATGGGGTTGGCTTGTTGAAGCAGGATGTCGTGGGATTCTCCGTCAGGAGACCCTCATGCCCTTTCTCCCCATCCATCCATATCTCTCTCGACGTGCTGTGCCAGTGCTGGGAAATCTGCAAGTATGTAGGTACGCCTCTGGCAAATGACGGACCGTGAGTGTTTTCGCTGCAGTAAACACGGCCATCTGGTCAGAGGGAAATGGCGGGATGTTTGTTTTTCACAGCATCTCCTCCTTGGCTCTTTGGCACACCTTCACACAGTCTTTCCCGAGGTTGACGTCAGGTCAATATGCGATGCTCATGTGCGACCTCATGGGGAACGAAACAGAGGGTCACTGGACAAAATACAACTGGCCGTCGAACAGCAGGAGAAAGAAGGCAGCAAGGGGAGAGGCCATGAACCGGAAAGGTGACTGATGTAGCCTCCGTGATCAGGATACTGATTATGATGCGATAAGCTGACATTGATTATGATGTCACTAATTATGTCAGACACAGCTGAGAGAAGTGGGTGTGTGTGTGTGTGTGTGTGTGTGTGTGTGTGTGTGTGTGTGTGTGGGTGAGCCTGGACATCCCCACACAGCCTAAAGCCATGACGTGTGGTATAATCACACAAAGTCATCATTTGTACCAACAGGCCTTCAATGTGAATCAGGCCTTCACAGATTGTATTGTAAATGACATTCTTTTAAATTGCTTGCCAGCTGACACACACGTCTAGGATAAGATATTGGCATTTTTGTTGGCAGTCGTTCTTGCAAACGTTCCCTTTCATGAGTGATTTATCTCTTTTATCATGTTACAATGAAAGGTAGCTGTTTACTGTACACTTTGATCCAAAAATACAAAAGCTGTTATTTCACACATCAAGCAATCTTATTAGACACCACACGGAGTAGGGATGCTGTGGTTTACTTACAGACGAAGTCAATAGCATCACTGTGTCAGCAGAGCAGCCTACCGCGCTGTGAATGAGCGTACACCCACAGGCAAAAGTTTTCCAGCACAGTCTCCACAAGCACTTTTTTGTTCAAATTAAAGCAACGTGATCCTTGTAAATACTGTGTCAGAACCATGTCACCAAGAAGGAAGATGGAGGAAAGCTGAAGGTGATGGCATGGCCTCCACGGTCACCTGAACTTAACTCCACATGTTGATTTGTGATGAAACGGTCAGAACGGTGAAGGCCAGACAGCCAGCTGGTGCAGACCACTGTGAACTTCTCCAGCACTCTTGGAGTGACTATAACACCTGGAGGATGTTCAGCTGTAGAAACTGTAAAAGGTGGCTATTTAGAAGAGCATGAGATTTTTAAGGTGGTATTCGTCATTTGTTTAGTATTTTTCCTTAATTGCCATTTGTAAAACCTTAACTGTTATAAAACGACCGTAGGTTTCTTTTGACCATAAGTTAATGCAAGAACATATGAAATGATGGACATTTTTGACCACTTATATTTTATCTACAGTGCATATACATCCATTTTCTAAACGGCTCGGTCCTACTCAGAGTTGCAGGGGGGCCTGGAGCCTATTTCAGGCAGGGGACACCTGGGATGGGGAACCAAACCATTGCAAGGCACAGTCATGCACTTAATAACACTCTATGGAATATTTAGCCATGCCAATTAGCCTACAACACATGTCTTTGAACTGTGGGAGAAACCAGGGTCTCCAGATAAAAGCCACAAAGCACGGGGAGGACATGCAAGCTCCACACAGACAGAACTGGGATTCAAACCACCAACCCTTGATAGCCAAGGTGCTAACCCCTGAGCCACAGTGTCCCCCAGTGCATACATGCTATTTGATAATGATACACTTTATGGCTTTTCATTAAGACAAGCCCCGGAAGGAGGCATGTGTTTATTAAATGCTTTTTGCTCAACTCCTTCCGAATTTTTACCAACAGCTGGCACATGTAACCATGCAGAAAAGAGGATGCCTCCACATAATTCTTTTGATGATTTTTATTTTTGTCATGCGTTTCCAGAAAAAAGAAGGCTGATCTTTCTGTCAATTAAGCGCAGGCACCAGAAATTGGCATCATTGGCAGGAGTGGAAACATCAGTAGTTTGGAGGTACAGATGCCATCATGATTCGCGCGAATCCTCAGCCCTCTAACACGACTCCAGAAAATTACTCACAAATAACCATATTTCAACCCTGTGATCACATCTCCCCGCTGGCAGACAGGCACGTCACCCGGGTTTCTTAGCAACAGGTTATCGCTGCACTTTCCCGTTACCAGGTCAACTGAGAGCACAGCCCACTTTAATTCTGGAAAATGGGCAAAGACAGTGTAAAGAGTTGAAAGATTGTTACATGGCCTTCGTTTATTGCTACATAGTTTTGCTTCGCCTTAGCCCAGTACAGATACCACTGATTTAATAAGGTTTTGTAGGTGCAGTTGTTTTTAGATCTTGTTGCGGAGGAAGTGTTGTAATAGATGATCCATCCCACTTTGAGGAAGGTTGTGCAACTTACTGCTGTTATTTTCATTAACTTTGCTCTTGCGGACTGCCTGCTTTAGCATTGGCAGTGTGATTAAAAGTGCAGTAGAACTTTGTAAGTTTCAAACTCCCTTTAAACGCTACTCACATGCACACATCCTACGTATTTCAAATTGGAAATAAATTCTCCAACCAACTATAAACTTAAGCCAATTATTTAGTTCAAAGAGGTAAAATTAAAATTGAGTTCATCAATCTAAACTAGGAGGCTATTTAGATGTATTACAAACAAAAGGACTAAATATATTCATGCTAGGAGATTCTGCAGCCTTCCCATGATGCACCACAGTGCTCTTCAACAATGAGAACTAAACTTCAGTTCTCCTAAGGCTGCATTCTCAATTGTACTATGAATTTCTTACGTAAAACTCTCTTAGAACCAAAGAATTTCTCTTCTGTTGCTACAAAATAATGCTGCTTGTAATTCATAAAATCGAAAAACTGCATAAATTGACAAATTACAAAGGAGCTGTGTGTGTGTGGCTGTGGTTCATAATCATTTACAGCGATGTAAATTTTGGGATTTATCCAATCATCAGCATACCATCGATTTTGTTCATCACCTCACAAAAGTCAATGGTTCTCAAAGATTGTGCATGGGTATTGTGCATTGCATGCCAACCTGGATCGATCCAACCGCCTTCCTTACTCAAAACCACATCACCTTATGTGAGCTTGTTTGTGTTCGGCCTTCGAGTCCTTCATTGCAAGGCTGTTTCCAGCTCTGTCACTAGTCTTTTTCATTTTAGCTGTTTCCAACTTTATAACGAAGGTGAACAAATAAACGTATTTTTGTGGCAGTGCGACAGATGTACAGTTCCCACCAGTGTCTAAAGACACAACGGCTACACAGCTTTGCCAAAAGACTAATTAGAACCCCCGTGACTCTGTTTATTCAGCTGTGTCTGTTTGTCAGGTTAGATCACCGTTAGCGGCAACGTGCAGACTTGCCAGACACGTAGAGTAGGAATTGCTTAGGCTCCTCCCTCCTGATTCCCCACTTTGATGCCTGTCTCCACGGCCTTGGCTTGACATATGACCCCATCTGGGCTAAATTTTACTGGCGGTGAACACAGAACTGCAGGCTCACCATTGAAACAGCACCTTTTCAAACCACGTGTACCACATTTCAAGAGCGATCGGTAGACTACAATAAAAAAAAAAAGTCCTCATTCTAAATGTCAGCCTTTTTCACGGTTCACAAAAGGTTTAATAACAAATTATACACTGCAGGTCAAATTAAAAATATGGGGTACAACAGTTGATCACGTTAATTAAATCACTCAGATTGTGTTTTATATTTTAAAAACTGTTTTTAAAATAGGTGCCACAACCCTGTATTTAATAAGGAGTTAAGGAAGACAGATGGATGTTTATAAGAGATTTAGACAGTGATGTAAGATCATTTCCTTACATTCTGAAACCTTTTTATTGTGGATCTGACAATCCTCATCCAACATCCGGCAGAATGAGTTCAGAAAGAGCAGACTAAATCACCCCAGTGCCTTACTGCTCTCCTGGCTCTCCAGAAGGTGCTTAAAACTCGTTTGCCCAACATCTGTGTGCTGCATATTTATAAATTCGAATCCTAGGAGTCATGAACTGAAGAGCATAACATCTGACGTGTTTTTAATTGGCAGCACAGGATATTAATTTGATTCAAAGCGTTAACCGGACGTACCTGGAAAATTCTGTGCGGTCTACGTCTTTTGATTTCTCTGAATAGTCTGATTTGTAAGATACTCCCATATCAAAAGGGTTTCTAAAACGTCAAATTGAAGCTAAACAGAGAATTCTGGGATTTTTCTCGTGGAGCTGCAGTTCCTCGTTTACTTGCTGTGTGACTCGTCACGTTTGGGAGCAGCAGGGGGAATTAAGCTTTAACAAACTGTTCAGCATTCTCCGATCCATGTGATAAACAAATCATTTGCACCGAGCATAAATTTGCTATATATACATCTCAAATATAACCAAAAAAGTAGCTATCAGTGTAATCATTCACAAGCAAATTCAATTCAGCTTTCCTGAAAAAGAAATACAGTAATGCCTCAGAATTGTAAGAGAAAAATGATTAAATCAGAAGGTGTTTGTTTGGTTTTCCTAACCGTTTGGTCACCCAGGTAACATTGCCGGTCTCTAGGCGGTCGGTGTTCTGCTGTTGGTGGCAGCAGACATTTTCACGTGAACCTCCAGGGCCAACCCATCCGCGGAATTTACATGTGAGTGACGGATGTGGACCCAAGCGCAGAGCAGAACCACAAGGCAGTGAAACACATGGCAGACACGTGACAGGGACTGGGGTGAAAAAATAGGACGTTGGTGTGCTAAATACATCAGGAAAGGGAAGCGACACAAATTGGGAAGCAGGCAGGTAACAGGACCTTTGGATTCACACTGTATACAGTAGTGCATGGTGTTTAAAAAGAATCCCACTGAGGCTTAATTAGTGTTGGCCTTGGTTTTGACAGAAACCCTGGCATGGTGTTAAAGTGGATTCGGGCCACCATTGGTGGCCAGGGAAATGTTTTTTTTTTTTTCATTTTGTAGGACAATTTATGACTAAATTTATGGTTCACACATGCTACAGAGGTAAAACTACAATGACCAATGTGTCTTTCAACAGCTCATCCTGATCAGGGTCACCTTGAATCTATTGCAGCCACCACAGGACACAAGGTTGGGGGACACCCTGGATGGGATGCCAGGCCACCACAGGACACAAGGCTGGGGTGAACCCTGGATGGGATGCCAAGCCACCACAGGATACAAGACTGGGGTGAACCCTGGATGGGATGCCGATCCACCACAGGGCACAATACTGGGGTAAACCCTGGATGGGATGCCAGTCGATCACAGGGCACAAACACCCACACGTTGACATACAACAGAATCAAATTAGAGACTCCAGTTTGCATAACTGTATGTCTCTGGACTGGAGGAGGAACCCAGTGTAAAAGGAGCAGACGTGAATCTAGGCATAGGTGAGATGGGCATCCTCCCAGGGTGGCATTGATCCAGGGGTGCCACGGGAAGCTCACATCATAGCCACATGAGACCGCCCTCCACCGTCCCCTGCTTATTTTTTTTTTCTCTCAAGGGTACTCCAAATTGGTTTCACCTAGGGTGCCAAGCAAGCCAGAACCACCACTGAACTGGAAGAAACCAGGGAAACATTTAAACTCCGCACACAGCAAAAGTGGGAGTCATAAACCCCACCAAAGAGGCGTAAGACAACCGTGCTTCCCACTGAGCCACTCTGCTGCCCTTTCAATGCAAAAGCATATTTTCAAACCATATTGATACTATGAAATACTTATTGTTCCGCAAAAGATGCTAACATGTTGTGATGGAGCGAGTTATCACATCGCGGGGGAAAGCGCCATGAAATGAAGTGTATGTAAACATGTAAAAATACAAAAATACGAAAGCTTGGTGCAAATTTCCAGCAGGGAGTTTACTGGGCAGAAGAGAGAGGAACCCCAGCAAGTTGAAAATGCGCCTGTAAGGTGTGAAGAACCGAGATTACTTTTCCTGAAAATCGTGAACCAAAAATGCTAAATATAAACAGGCCTAAAACAGTGATTAAAATCCTCTAAATAAAACTGAAACGAAACTTAATTGTGTACATAAAACAGACATAGGAAAATAAATAAACAAAACTGACATCCGATATCCAGCACCCCACGGCTCTCATGGAACGTGTCACCAGCGCAATATGGGCTGCAACGCTTCTTCGCCGCTCCCTTCCAGTTCTTTGCTTGCTACTTTATTTCAGCGAGACTCCAGTAAGAGACCGGCCACCCTGCCTCTCTCTTTCTCTCACCGGTGGTCCGACACACACACACACACACACAGCAGACCGTTCAGACAGACGCTTAATTAGCCGTGAGCTTCAGCTTACTGTCTCAGCAGGTGTGCACGTATGCCGACTGGATGTTCTGCTCCACAGACCCCAGAGGAATTATCATGTCTTGGAAGATCACATCAACTGTTAGCACTGTAGCACCTACGTGACAGCAAATCTCACACACACACGGATGCACGTCAACTTTCTCCTACTGCATGTTTAGTTAGTCCACCTCCATTACCAGCTCCAAAGTGCTGTCACCACCATTGACATTTGAAGAGTTGCCATCCTCTCATTTGGTTGGGGGGGACCTTACTATATGAATCCAGCAAGCAGATGAAAATGAGTTGCTTTGATCTGACCATTCCATTAGTGAGATGATTACAGAGGAATGTCTCTCATACCTGTCAAATTGTGTTTCTGTGAAAAGGGGAGCATACCCGGGATACATGCCATTTTCTATGAAGACTGCCTGGCCTGCCAAAACCCACTTGTTACTGACAAAACAATCAACTCAAGGCTGTTTTTGTCTATCCATCCCTTGGAGCTACTGGAAGGCACAAACAGTCCTCTGCCTCAAATAAATCACACAGCTGAGCTCAAAATGTCATGCAAGTTCTCCTGACATTAAAGGGTGACGGAAATAAAATGCTGGCCCACAAAAAAAAATGAATCAATAAATACATAAAGCTTGCACGTAATGCAAAAGTGAAGAACTGTAAAGGTGAAAGAGAAGACTTCTGCTTGGAATGGCTCTAAGAAGTAAGAACCTGTATCATATAAGGTAGATTAGCTACGGCAGAAAAGGCGTTTAAAGTATCACTGTGCTGACAGCCAAAAGCAACTGTGCCACACCCTGTGCATGTTTTTCTGATGTAAAAATCATGCTCTCGGCACTTTAATTAAGCAGGTAAACACCATGGGTCTTGTGACCCTCCTCCAGGACAACCGAGACGAAGACTCCATGGCCCTCATGAGAAAACAAGGATTTTTTTTTTAATCCTAATAAATACGTGATGAGGACTGATGTCACTTTAATAATAAAAACGAACGCAGATGGATTGCTTTTGTACGGAAGATGGAGCAACTGTCAGATATAACCCAGTTCCAGCTCCTCAACACAAGGCTGCTTTAACAGCTCGATGTACAGAGGCAAATGGCAAAAATGTCACAGCGCTGATCTTCCTGCTCTTCCATGCTCTTTTTGACTAATAGCTCTGCCCCCCAAAAAATTTGTCTGCAAAGAACATCGGAGAACTTCCACAGACCGATGAAGCAGATATTTCGATTCTCAGCTGACCTTTGGCATGTTTGACATTGAGTTGTGCTGTTGTCTGGTGACAAAGTGACATCACATTAGCTGGCACCTTCGTTGTAGTCGTTTCCGACTGAAGTCACGCAGACGGACATGAAGTGATGAGATTAACACCCAAAAGTGGAAATTAAATTACTTAAGGATCAAACATTTAATATTTACCCCAGTCCAGCAGTCTGTTGTCAAGTGTGAAGATATGGAGGTAATTACTCTTTAACTGGGTGTATTTTAATTAAGCCCTCCTGCAGGTGCCCTCCAAGACAAATTCAATTTTCTAAATGAGAAATTCTCTATAAATTATTTTCCAGTCATCTCAGGGAGGAGCTGCAAACACGTCTCCAAACTGATCGCTCGTTAATTTTCTTTCCCCTCTGTAAATAACATGCAGAGATGCCACCCAAACATTAGATTGTTAACCAGTGGACCCCTGTCCTATGTTAGCGTCTAACATAGACTTGCTGCACAGGAATGGAGGAACTCTCCTGCATGGAGGTATCCTGTAGTGAGGGGGGCAGAGAGAGCACCCCCTGGTGTCCATTTTGTATGGCGTCCGGGAGCTAAACTGCAGCAGCTGATTTGGTATCATATGGCTGCTGGCAAACATGTCAGGGAAAATGAGACTGATTACATACAATCTCTCCATGTGATTTTCAGGCCGAAGCAAAAGGAAATGAAACTGTTATTGTTTTAAAATATTCACTTTTCAAAGTTTACTTTGCATAAGTATGATAAAGTGGTTCATATTAAGAATGACACAAATGGGGCCAAAAGCAGAGTATTGTCATGTGACTTGTCTAGTCACAGTAATCCCTGACTTTGATTCCAACTTGATGTCACACATCCCATAGTATGTTGCCATTTAAGTGAATCACAGTGATAAAATGACCAAGTTGAACAACAAAAAATATACTAAAAAACTGAGTGGGACTGGTAGTCTGTGCCTAGCATCCAGCGTACTGGGGGACAGGGGGTTCGAGTGTGGCAGCCGCTGCTGGGAAGGATGGAAGACCATTTTTAGTTATGGGAGGAAACCATTAAGCAACTCTAAATATCAGGACACAGACACGGGATTCAATTAGCAATTCGCCTGGGCATCAGATCCCAACAATGTGCTAATTGGATGACATTTCACTGAGGTGGCCTGTTGTTAAGTGTGAAAATCCAGCATCAGGCTTGAGACAAGCCTGGTCCGGAGACGACGATGTAGTTTGTTTCGGTCCATGACCTTAGATCTCTGAGTTGAATCATTGGGCTGCTGGTTTAAAGCTGGTGAAGAATGAAAACAAACTACTCTTCCTGTATCACTGGAGTGCTCAACAGAAAAGAGATGGTGACATGACGGAGGGGCGTGGCCATCTTCAGAGGGTCAATCATGTGACCAGAAGCAGTTAAATGATTCAGTTCACATCCACCTGCTCCTTTAAAGTACTATAAAAGTTTGCTTTTGAGCTCTACAGTAAGCCTGCCCAGATAGAGTCCTGTGTTTCCCCAACATACACTCCAAAGATCAACTATGAAACAGAATAAATAACAGGAAGAAATTTAGATAACCAGCTATCATTAATTAAATAAACCCCTGAAACACAAGCATATCTATCAAGGTAACAATACACACAGACTACGATACTCCCACTATCTGAAAAGTGGACCATGCCATGACTTGAAGGATGTCACCACTAAAGCTGTCAAATTATGTGCAGCAAGGCTCACTAAAGGAAAGAATAGCTTGGAGGATCTAATTCCAGCAATGGTATAAATGAGGACTCCTGAAGCACACAAAAAAAAAAAGCCAGTATCTAAGAAACATTAATGCGTATACTGTAACTGTAAATCTGGCCTGTCATGTCCCAATTATCCTGTTACTTTCAGATGAAGAAAAAATATGTCTATCATCTTTCATTAAGTTAGGGTTATACCCCTGCTGTTTCTTGGCAAAGAACAGTAGATTTAATTAGCCTTGTATGCCGAGTAAGAAGAATCTTTATTATGTTGCATGGTTGAAGACACCCAAAAGTAAATATTTTTCTATGATTTTAACAGCTGATTTACAACATTCATAGTTTCGAAAAACAAGACTGCAGATTCGCTGTCTGGAGGAGAGAATGTACAGCCAGCACCGTCGTGCCATTTCACTGCCATTTTCCAGCTGCCAGAGTAGCCTAGCAATGTCCCTCGGCATGTTCCTGCAGCGTGACAACCACCCGTCATCTCGGAGAACATCGACTTCATCTTTACGATTCAAGCAGGACCTGCTTCTTTGAACGAGGAGCTAAACACTAGCAGGTGCAGCTGTGCAATGCCAACGGGAGTCAATTATCTCCACTGACTGAGAGAGCAACATACTATCCAGCAAGCTAGGGTTATTTGTATGGTTTTATGTTGGGAAACTTCTTACAATTACTGCCTAAGGAGAATGCATGGCATAGATAGTATTGCTGCAGGTTAATAATTGCACCACCCGACCCTGTTTTCCAGCATTTTGTCAGGCCCGGTAAAATGACCTCAATGATTATATGATACAATCGTCTCTTGTTCCTAAAACCAAGATTGCAAGAATGTCCTGTCCAGCAAACAACAATATTAATTCAGCAGGAAAAAAACTCAAACCCCAAAAATAATATCACATTACTTTCCAGTTGTCAGAATGGCTTGCGTGCAGACTGCAGACACAACAACAGCTTGGTGATATGGAATTAATTAGCTCCTCCGAGACAGTGTTCCACAATGACGACACTGCAGGCAGTCACCCATAATCACTCAAAGTGGAGATTCGCGGAGAGCTAAATGATGGCTTTGTGATCTCACAAACCAGGAAAAACCGGGTAAGGGGTGGAGCTGATGTGCGAACGACGCGGCCACATATGCTGTTTCACGGAAAGGCCAGCCATACTTCGGCGGGGAAGGCTGACATCAAAGAGGATCTCAGAAATGTTCATACTTTTGTCAGAGAACAGTGGCTCACGGCAGTGTGTTGAAACTAGGTTAAAGATGAAATGCTTTCTTTCAGATCCTTTTCCCTGAATAGAATAGATTTGTTACTGCATCAAAGTGGGATAATCAAGCAAAATATACTGCTCAAAAAAATTAAAGGAACACTTTGAAAACACATCAGATCTCAATGGGAAGAAAAATCATGCTGGA
>JAACJT020001572.1:0-14628 GCA_009936485.2 Gymnarchus niloticus | reverse complement strand
GTGGTTTTTAGAGTCACTGTAGCCTTCCCGTCAGCTCAAACCATTCTGACCGTCCTCCTCTGACCTGTCTCACTAACAAGATCGTTCTACCCACCGGACTGCTGCTCAATAAATGTTTTTTTTTGTTTTTCACACTATTCTGTGTAATTTTTAGAGACTGTCGTGCATGAAAATCCCCGGAGAGCAGTGATTTCTTAAATATTCAAACCGCCCCATCTGGCACAAACAACCACGCCTAAGTCAGTCACTTAGACCACATTTTCTCCACAGTATGATGTTTGGTCTGATCATTAACCGAAGCTCTTGACCCGTGTCTGCAGGATTTTATACTTTGAGCTGCTGCCACATGATTGGCTGATTAGATACTTGCATGAGTGAGCAGGCAACTGTTCCTAATAAAGAGGCTGATGAGTGTGTGTGTTTGTGTGTGTGTCTGACTTACAAGGTATTTTTATTTCAGTCTAGAGTCGAACGTACAGAAGATTAGGTAAAAGCTTTTGATTCTGTTTTAATTGCTCTTCCATGGCATTAGTATTAGAGAGTGATTTCACATTTAGAAACATACTCGGCAGGATATTGAAGTTACGATATTCCTTCCCTCTGCTGCAGATCAAAATATCCTGACTTATTAAATTGGGCAAACTGAATTTGCGTATAGGTATACTGAATAGAGTATATGTCTAACATCCTACAGAAGGGAGAGTTATATGATTTAGGGCATATTGTCAAACTTCAGAGCCATATTTCTAAAAGAAATAGGTTGAAACACGTTATCCTCCTCATCAGCCAGACACAGGGAAGTGCTAAATTAACTCCTTTGGAGTCGTACTTCAGATCAAGCGTCTGTGAATCCACGGAAATGTGTATATGCAGTCATTTGCCCATTGGGAGCCACATGGATGTCTGGATGCTTCTGATGCAATAAAGCAAAACGTTCATATATGAGGAGCTTCGAATGAACGGTGAGAGCGGGCGCGCTTATAATTTGGCTTTATTATGGGGCAGCGCAGAGGAGGACCTGCGCACGGCGACACGGTGCCTGGGGGGCTCACATCGCAGCAGCCGGCCACTTTAACGTCGCATCTCCTGCCCCTTCGTGGACTATGATCGGAATCCGTCTTTTGTCAAAAATGATGCCGAGCATCTCTTTTTATTTACCCCGCCCCTCTTTGATGAGGACCGTATTTCTTCATAGGAGACAAGCAGACGGGATGCTCTTCTAGATGACAGGGGATGCTGGGGGGCTGAAGACCACCACGGGCTTAAAAACCAAAAGCTATGCACGAAATACCTGCTGGATCCCGAGGGGCACCCATACTGTGCTGTCTGAAGCCATTTCAGCTCAACTACACTTGAGGAGGACTCCAGTTAAGAAGGGGGATCGTGGCTGGGAAACGGCAGCGGATGGATGGATGGATGGATGGATGGACGGATGGATGGATGGATGGATGGATGGAGACCATGTAAGATGTGGACAGATGTTTAGCAGGCTGTGGAGAGCTGTGATGATGCATGCATGCATGCATGGGGATGCATCAGCAAGGCGCTTCACGCTCCTTCCCAGCTCTTTTCTCTCCTTGCTCTTTTCTAGATGTGTTTTATTAAGCCTCCCGCCGCTTTTGCCGCTCCTGCTGAAGTGAATTTGGTGTAGCACTGCACACAACGTGTACGTCTGCTTACCGTGAGAGGACGACATTGCATGACTGTGAATTATAATAATGCATGTGAGATTTCTCCTCTTATTCCTACGAGTCTCCCTTCATTTGCATGGCATTAATACTTGGGGAGAAGTACGTCGCATATAATGACAAATTCCCTTTGAGAGCTGAGCCTCTCCAGTGAAACCGTAAAACTGACTGTCGAGATGATCCTAAATTGTGCAGCGTATTCAGGTGTGTATGGATCATTTTCTTACGTGGGGATGAAGTGTTGAAGGAGGTGTTAAAATATTGCCTGTTATTGATGCTGCTCTGTGTCAGCCCTCTACTGTGGCCATACCGCATTGGGGCTGCTATACTGTGCTTTAAAGCCCGACTTCACAAGTCTAGGCGTGTGAGCACGTTTATGCTGGAGTTTAAAGATTCATTTTCTTTGCACGCATCAAATATGTGTGTGTGAGAGAGATAAAGAGACTGAGAGTCACACGGTGAACGATGCAGAGCTAATTTAGTGAAACATAGGCAATAGAAATGCATGGATCCTATGGCTACTTCAGAAAACATATCTGTACTTTTAGTTAATCCTAAAGGAAATCATAATTGCAGATGGCCTGTTGTTAAATGCCTTCCGTATTGTTTGTTCATGTTTTTAAGACACTCCGCACAGTAGGAGGATATAGTTTGGATCTGCCTGCTGAAATCTAGTTCTATAACACTGAATGTTGCTTTATATTTGAATGCACCCAGCAGGGAGACACTCGAGTTTTAGCACCATGGACAGTGTCGGGACCGCCTATGTGACAGCTGGTGGTAAAGAGGCAGAGAGAACAAGGACAGAGGTGTATGAGAACACTACCATTTAGGTTAAATACGGCGAGAGGAGCTCTAACCTCCAAACCAGAGGCTGAAACCCATATCCTGGGTTCAGGGAATACAAACAGGGCTTGGTGTCCATTTCATGTTGTTCTGTACCAACAGTGGGACTCATCCAGATGGAGAGATGTGTAACTGTAGACCCTGGAAAATTAGAAGCCAGCTTGGTCGGCTAGGCGTTTTTATGCAGGTGTCACCTTGAGATATCTCGACACTAAGCTTCACGCTCCAAACTGAATCACATTTATCATAAGTGGACGTATTCCAGTCCCCCTTAAACATTTATTTTAATAACGTGTTGTGCTTCTGTCCTTTTTTCGTTTGGCCTGCCCTGACTCGATTGGCTGAATGAACACAGGTGTCACTCTGGCCCAGTGTAGATGCAGTTCACAGAGATGTCACGGGGCCAGAGATGTACTCAGTGTGATCACACTCTCTGGCCTGAACCGTTGTATGTTGCCCACAGAGATCGGAAGCACTTCAAGGTCATCTTTTACTGGATGGATTTTCCTGAAAGATTGAATCTGCGTGAGCATTTTTGGCAAGAATGTGCATTGGACATGACAGCGAATGTACAGTAGGTCTGCTTGTGGAAACTGCAGTATGACGTCGGGGAATTGTATGTTAAATATTTGGAGTGTTCTGTATTTGGGGGCATTTGCTTGTTATTTGGGTGAGAGTGAGAGAGGTGTGGCCAAGGATGTGCAAGACTGTGTGAATGGACATCCTTCTTTATTTACAGGTATTATAGATGTGGGTGCCTGGGAAAGATTTCTGAGTTTACATGGATGTTTATCGTGTGACTTTGTGTGTGTCTTCATCTGTTCAGCCTTTAGCCCGAGGTAAGTCACCTATTGTTTTGGATCTGAGTATTATTGAGTAGTATCATTGCTTTGGATCTGAGTATTACTGAGTAGTACCATTGCTTTGGATCTGAGTATTACTGAAAAATACTATTGCTTTGGATCAGATCTGAGTATTACTGAAAAGTACCATTGCTTTGGATCTGAGTATTACTGAAAAGTACTATTGCTTTGGATCAGATCTGAGTATTACTGAGTAGTACTATTGCTTTGCATCTGAGTATTACTGAGTAGTACTATTGCTTTGGATCTGAGTATTACTGAGTAGCACTATTGTTTTGGATCCGAGTACTACTGAGTAGTACTATTGCTTTGGATCTGAGTACTACTGAGTAGTACTATTGCTTTGGATGTGAGTATATTGCAGAAGTAGCCTAATGATGTGGCTGTATTAATCTCAGGGCCTTTCTCCTGTGATGCTCACTTGACCATACTCATTACAGTTTGATGAGTGGCAGCAAATTGGGCGATTGTCAATACTGGGTACAGTATGCAGGCTTTAGATCTGTTGTAAGAAAATCAAACCTGTCTTGTTACACTGAGGAAGACATTACATGGATTGCCCCTATTACGGCAGTCAATTCAAATTCTGTATTCACTTGAGCTCTCATATTGGTTTTCGCACTCAAACCAAGATTGTCTGAAGTCAGAATTTGCATCACCTAGCACTGGCACCAGGATACAATGGATGTTGATCCTGATCATTTTTGCACTTGAAAGTATCCTGGTCCCATTCTGCAGCAGGCCAGGGAGCCACTTGTGTTTGTCTTGTTGGCTGTTGTTTAAGCAATCACCCTAACCATGAGGGATTACAGAAGTACTGCTGATGGACTTACAAGTGACTTTTGCTCTGCTGGGATCTACATTTAGTCCTTTCTTCCAAAAACAAAAAAAAGGTAAAAATTACAGCTCAAAGTAGCATGACATTTCAGATGTACAGATGTGTCTTCACCCATCGTAATGTGTGTAGCATTGATCCTCTCACATAGTGATTCCATCTGATTTAGCTATTTTTAGATTTGCCGCTGCAGCCTCCCTTATTACTGCTTATGAAGCTGGAACGATTGATTTTTGTGTTAGGAGGGTTATAGTCTGATTTTGCGAGCTGCCAGTTAGATTTATTTAAAGATTGTGAATTCCGTATGCAGTGTCATTGTTAATTATATCAGCTGCTTGCGTCTGGGGGAACCAGATGGCCATGTCGAGTGGTGCTGTGACAGAGGAACACATACGGTTTTCAGGAGACTTACTGAAGCATTATTTTACATACTGTGGCATAGCAGTTATGCAGTGCAAATTTGGGTTTAGGGATGCTAATCAGGAATGTACTGATGTGAGTTTTCTACGCTTAAGTGGACTCAGACCAGATACTTGAGTATAGGCATCAGTAGGAAGCTACACGGTACTCATTTAAAAGTTGGAAAGGGATAAAGATGGAGATCTGTTTCATTTCAAGAACTGTTAAAGGATATAAACAAAGAATAAAGTCATACCTGTGCTGATATTTCCAGGCAGCAGAAAGAAAACATTCCTAGAAATCGCAAAAAATAACCTCCTTCAGATGAATAAAAATGTTATAGCACTATTTATAGGTGGTGATATAGGTTAAGCTCGACAAGACTCGGCTAAGAGACTGTGTTTAAAGACCCTGCAATAAAATTTCACAATACACATCTGCTCACAGTTGTAGCGGGAAATACGTGCAAGTTAAAGTTTGGGAAATTACTGAAGTGCTTATAGCATGTATATGACCTGACAGCTGCCGCTTGTATGAATATTTTTTTTGTCAGAATGAAGGATGATCTTTGCGTATTTGAATAATTGGTTGGTATAGGAATCCTTGGCCCTGTTTATTTTCCGTGCCTTTCGAAATAGGTAGCCGATGTCATTGTTATATTAGAAACATCTGTCATCTAGGATGTCAATCCGAAATTTAATCTGTGGTGGCAAATGTTATTTCTAGGGCTAATGTATCGTGTGCCTTTGCCTCTCAAAATCAGACACTAGTGTGTATAGAAATAGTCACACGAGATATGAAAGTCCTAATTTTCTCTTCCTAATAGCGCGTACGTTAGGCCATGCTGTCTAATTTTGCAGTTTAATGACTACCTTCAACAATTCAGCCATCTTTGAGTTTGCATTTAGATACGATACGTCACGTTTTCCTCTTATTGTTAACTAAAGTGAGAATGATCTAGGTGACATGCCAAAGAATGCCTTCCTCTGGATATTTGCAGTTTTCCACATTCAGATGTAGGGCATTCCCTTAAAAAACTCTCTGACATTCTCCGCTGCACTCCTCTCGTAGGCTCTAGTCAGCGATGTCCTCCTCACGTTGAATTCGATGTGGGACACCTTAACGTGAAGTCTACTGTGTGGTGAAGATCCAAAGTCAGTCATCCACCATCGTGTCAGTGATGTCCGGTCATGTCAATTGTGTTCTCCTGCAGAATGGGACCTGATAAACAGAGTGATTCTAAATTATTTTACAGCCATGAGCAGAACTATGAGGGCGTGAAATCATCACACAGGGCTTATAAAAGCATTTGCTGATACGTTAGAGGTACTAGCATGGGATTAAGCAGCAACTAGTTCAGTTATGTTAGAACCCAGCAGACAGTCTCTGCTGTATTTTTAGTATAGTTTCTTTGTAAAAAAGCATTTGCATAATGAATGGCTGCGTTGATCAATAATAACCAAAACCAGAAATTCAGAATAAACTTGTATATCCCAGCATTACGGTTCCTTATTGTGGAAGACAACTTGCATTTAAGTGATAACATTATGGGCGTGATTTACAGATTCATTTACTTAAATTATCGACTTGAGTTTCGAGTGTCAAGTTTAAATCTCATTATTTCTCATTATCTCTGTATTATGTGAACAGTTTAATTTCTTGTGACTCGAGCCATTGTATTAATGACCGTAGGTTTCCTCGGCAATCATTGCTGTGGATGGCTTTATGTGAATTGGGTGTGAATGTTATCGTACGGGCAGAGCGACATACAGTACCTGGGATGTAAGGCCAAAGTTATTGTGTCTTCTTAGCGATTGTGAAGTGCTTGGTAATACTGAATGAGTTCAATATTGCATGCTGGAAAAGTAATACATTTTATGACGTGTAGATTCATACACTTGAATTGAATAAGTCCCAGGAAATATCAGCATTTTTTTGTTGGTCTGAGAAGCTAATGGCTAACAAAAGTCTCATTTTTCAGTGTTCTTGAAAATAAGATGTTTTCTTGTTCCTCAATAGATGCAGTAACTCCAGCGAATGAGCTCAGTCTTTCCATTGGTAAAAATTCTCGCCCTATAGAATGACCCTCCCCCAGGTGTTCTCAATCCAGCACTTCTCTTGTAACCCGCCTATAAAACGACAGTTCAGGCTCCAAAAATGTTCGTAACCATAGTGTCCCAATGGTTCTTTTGGATATAAGGTTATGCATTTAAGGCTAAGTGAAAATGTTCGCATCCAAGATAAATCGTATTATCTGTGGTGCCGGATATATCCGGCAACTCCCAGCACTATATGTGCTAGCCGCGGTACACGGAAGAGATAAGGTTTCTACACTCAGCGAAGTTGTTGAGAAACTAGGTAACGACAACGATGACGGCGATGACATTCGTGTGGCTGTCGAGTTTGATTTCGAACGGTTTACGTTTATTGGTGACAGCGACCATGGCATTACACTGCAGCATGCTGGTGATGGGAATGTTCAGCCGTGGTCCTGTCCTGATTTTGTGTGGAGCCATGCAAAAAATATTGTAGTTGTAGAAAAGATAATAAAATGTGCATTTTTTATTAAATTATGACGGTATTAGCTTTATTTCGTGTCCAAATGTGTATTCAATCATTAAAAACAATTCAGCAACGTTTAGCTTAAATGCTGTATGATATCAGTTATGTTTGTGTATCAAAGACAGTTTGATATCACTTGATTCCGTTAGTCCTTTGCCAGAAAAACTTTGTCAGACAGATACTCCTCTCTTACGAGATGACCCTTCCTTTCGGGAAGACTTGGATTTTTTTCCCCGAATGCTTCATCTTATTGGCCGTTGCATGTGGTAATTTACGGCGTGGAAGGCATGGAAGAATAACGATGAATCAGGGAGATGGTTAAAAGAAAGAGCGAGAGAACGACACGCACCTGTGGAGGTGGATCAACACTACAGTGTCAGCTCAGCCTTCCTCTAAGCATGAAACACAAAGCGCTCTGTTTTGACGATCTAACGCAGAGTGTAAAGCACAAGGAGCAAATAACATTCATGGATGTATCCAAATCCGTTTTGCTATTTTGACGGCGTTAAAAACAGACTTCGCGCCAGCGCAAGGCACTAAAAGGTTGCCCTAACTCTCTTAATTATTCAGAGGTGTGTTTTGGGCATAACATGCAATAAACCAATCAGAATGGCACGTCACCTCACCTTTAAAAGGCAGGGGCGCATGCGCTGTGGCGGATTGCTATTATAATGGTGCGTTTACCTGGCAAACCAGATCGGTTTTCGGCCGAGGAAACGGACGTGCTCGTGCGCGAAGTGAAAAGGCGGGAAAAAATCATTTACGGGAGCACCGCTGGTCCACCTAAGACTGTCGAGGGGAAGCAAGCGTGGGAATATGGAAAGAAATTTGTCTCAAAATGATTTATTTTGACAATCATTTTGAGACAAATTTCTCTCCATAAGTTGTACTCTATAATAAAACATATATGAATGAAACAAAATAAAATAACAAAAACCACTAGTGCACTTCGAGCGTGTAAATGTGTCCGTACCGAGCGTCGTGCACTCGCACGTTTCTGAAATGCGCCGCTTAAATATCATTTAACAATACGCCACTGACTTTAGACGTGGTCTTTGTTAGTCAAAAGCGCGATGTCATTTCGCTGCCCTAAAACAGCAACGCGCCAACAACGTGCCCAGCCACACCTTGTTTAAAAAAGACCGCTCCTACGGGCGGGAAGTGTGTACAAAACCATTTGTCATTTTGAAAACGGGCGCGCTTGGTGTGAAAATGAGGAATGCGCTGGTACAAAACTAGCAAAACCACTTTGCGTCGCGCTTTCCGCCGGTGCAAAATAGGACCCAAAGACTCCCCCTCCCTCGCCTTATATATATCACGCACTGTCTGGCTGCTCCACACTTTTCTGGAGATATACTTTACTTTATATCAACAACTGGACCTCAGTGGTCCCAATGGTGGCTCTTATTTCTAAGCTTGGTCGCTAGCACAAGAACCTCAAAGCAAGAGAATTGGTTACTCCTGGTCAAACCCTTGACAGGGAATCTTGGCGAGAGAAACATCCTACCTATCAGAATTAGTTACTCCTAGTCAAACCTGGCTATTGACAGGGAATCTTGGCAAGAGAAACATCCTACCTATCAGAATTGGTTACTCCTGGTCAAACCTGGCTATTGACAGGGAATCTTGGCACATACCCTTTCATTCTGGAGCTGAGTATCAGCTGTCTTTCAGTGTTATGCTGAGGATCCGGCATAAAAAAAAAACGCCGAAATTAAAATCCTAGAAATACGTCCTCCGGCACGCATGTTTTTTGGGGGATGAAACAGCCGTGGTTAAAATAGGCAAGTATGAATTTAACCAATCATCGCTGCATTTTGAAAATCGCTGTAAAAACGCATAGGCTGAGAACAACAAGCAACAAGAACAACGATGGCTGTTGAGTGGCAAAACACTTAAGACATTGCATTACTTCTGTTATGTTTGCCTCCAGGATGACCCGATCCTCAATGTGTTGCTGTTAATAACAGTTCCTGTGAAAATGATGGTGTTTCTACTGGCAAAATAAAATAACCATGAAAACGGCACCTCTTGCCACCCTGACCTCATTTCCTTCTCAGAAATGAGTGCTGATCTGACTGAAACGGATTGGTTTCCGCTTCAAGCATAGATGCTTCGAGTATTCAGAGTACCAGCTCACAAAATGCTGCCAATGGAAGTAGCTGGCAAGAACATATTGAAGTTTGGACCTCACAGCACCCATACATACCTCTGATTGCGAGAGAGGTTACGAGTGCTCAAAATCGAAACCTCCCTGAGAAGCAAAGTTGGTTTAGACACAGTGGACAGCTTGATGCCGATCTGGGGTAGGAGGACAGAGAAGAGAAAAGAGAAGAAGGGTATTTTGGGGTTCAGGAACAGCAGACGAAAACGGAACAATCTTTAAAGACGAAAAAGGGAAGACGGAGTACATGTGCTCTGTGAACTTGCTTGGACAACTTAGACATGCGATCGCATTTAGCTGGCAGCAGTATGTACCTCAAGAAGCAATAACAGCCACAGGCATGAAGCCTGATTCACAGAGAACGTCTCTGTTGATCTTCTCATAAATGATGATAGAGGCAAAACAAACAGAAGGTGTACAGTATTAGGGTATACACTATACACAAATACGCTGATCTCAGAACAGCCTGAAATCTTCATGGGAAAAACTTAGTAGGCACATTCATGCTGCAGATCTCTCGTTCCTCCACGTCCCAAAGGTCCTCCGTTGGATTCAGATCAGCTGACCGGGGAGGCCATTTACATAACTGTCATGAACTCGTTGTCATGTTCATGGAACCAGTTTGAAAAGACTTTGTGATACGGTGCATTATCCTGCTGGAAGTGGCCATTAAAAAATTGGTAAATTGTGGCCATGAATGGATGCACATGATCGTTGAGATGTGATGTTTAAATCTTCTCAATTGGCATTAGGGGCCCAGTGTGTGCCCTGAAAACATTTCCCACATCATTACACCACCAGCAGCAGCCTAAACTGTTGACACCAGGCAGGTTGGGTCCATAGATTCATCACCCCAGACCATGCTTTTCCAAACACCTGTCCAGCTTCAGTGAGTCTGTGCCCACTGCAGCCTCTGTGTTCATAACATCACTGTTTAGCTGGTAGTAAGCCTAGGTAAGCAGGCTAGCTGTCAGTGGCACAATCGGGATTGCTATGATCCACACCCACAATAACTGAGCCAACTGAAAACCTGCTTCACACCAATTTGGTGAACTTTTTATAACTCTGTTTCCCAGCTGCTTAGTAGTCAATGCCGTAGTCGGGTGCTAAAACGTTAGAGTAACGGTAACGCAACGTATGATCAGCACCACACGTGATGAAGGAAGAGGCTGTAGTCGCCTGTTCTCTCAATAACATCAGCGATGGTAAAGACAAAACCTGCACTCAGCCGCTTAAAGTTCTTGGCAGCAATGAGCAGAAAAGAGAAACTGCTGCTTGAGCAGGCCATACACGGCAGGCATTCCCTATGTTAATAAAACGTTGCGTAATGGTTGATATCAGGGACTCGAGTAAACGGGCTGAAAATCCTCCAACAGTTGTCTAACAAAATTAAACGGGGTCTTCTAATCTCAAAATCTTGGCTTTCAGGCAAATTATGATCTCAGGTTTGTTAATGCTAAGCACGAGTTTATTTTTGTATTTCATTTTTGTGTAATGAGGCTGATGGCCGCATTAAAGCACTCCTTTGTAGGCTTCCGTGTGAGATTTCTCAGGCTGGCATGGGCGAAGGGTAGCAGTTGACCTACAAGGCATGGACTACCCTCCGGACCCCTCAGGTGACCTGGACACAGCATGCCAAGTGACCTACACAGCAATCTCAGTCTGGCAGTGGGTTCTAATGGGCAGGTAGTTTATTGATGACCTTGATTATTTGGGTTTGGAATTTGGAATGCCACAGACAGTCATCCAGTCAAAATACCGCACAACGTCCTGTTTTTGTAGACAGACATGATGGAGAACCCGTGAGAGCGGGGCATTTCTGCCAGTTGGCCTGTTAATTAGAACACAGACAGATCGTTTGAGTCACCCAAGGCATGAATCACAGGTACATGGAGGGGCTTGCCCTCATACCTTCCTCCTCCACTGATAAATGTGCCGAGCGGCCGATGAAATGTCCCTACTAGTGACCCTATAAGAGAAATCCAGCTTTTCACACAATTACAGGAAGGGAAGCCTTTGACAAAAACAGACACGCGCTCCGAAAGGTAGAGGAAGTCAGAGATATTTCCGGGGAAATCATACAGAGAAATTCCAGCCTTGCAGGGTGGCATTGATTGTCGGCACCTCGCACCGCTACTTAAAAATAACGTAAAGGCATGTCTGATGGGAAAGGTGGTGGAGATCAGCTCGAACCTGTAGCCTGGGAGGGTGTTGCCTCAGCACATGGTTTCCTCGGCCGGTGAAGCTGACTGACGCGAAGTGTGAGAAAAACAGCACCTTATCCAGTTACGGATGCTTGTCTGTCTTTTTTAGATAAATATTCCTTTAAGGCTGGTTACCTTTCTTTGATGCCGCAGGCAATGATTTCTTTCATTCCTGCTGAAACTTGAAAAAGCCAGATAGGATCCTAATAACGAATTACCTTCCTTTGTCCAAAATTTGCAGGCTAAGTTGGATGAAAAACACATTGTAACGTATGGATCACAACCAGAATTAATAGCCAAAGTACATGTCATTTTTCTGAGCATTTCTGATTTTTAGACTAAGACACTCGAGACAAACTGTTGTATTTGTGGCTGCTTTAGACACCAGGTTAACTTGACCGGTAACGTAAATAATACCTGTTACGAAACGTAATTCATTATTAAACACACGTGCATCCCTACTTTATCTGATTAAAAAGCACCTTCCCTGCAGGTCATTCGATCATACTGCAGGACCCACTGATTCCTTTAGCATACTCGTAAGTGAGAGGGTGAAATAAGTTAAGTCAATTTCACTGCGTTACATAAAGCGACTTACCTGAAATGCCATAGCATACAGACTCGGTATGTGTGGTTTTCGACCCCCCCAGAAGCTGACACATCACCGTGTCTTTTAACGTGTACATGGTGAAGTGGGCTGCCGTTTGGTGAAACGATAAGATAAATGAAACAAATAAACCTAGCAGGGCCGGGATAATTAGAGAAATGTTAGTAACAAGACCCTGTCATGCTTGCAGTGGTGAATGTGAAAAACAGTTTCAAAGTGTAATATTCCTCCAATATCTCGTCCAAAAATGGGATTGCATTAATCCTCAGAGTTAAGGCTGACCCTTCGTGTGGCATCACCTCATTGCTGCTGATCTTTGGCATCATTTAACGGAGTCAGTGATTAGCGGATGTCAGAGAACATCCGTAACCGCGATTGCCTAAAGACTTCAGCCTGCCTCTCATCTGCTTTGACTCGCTAAACGTGAAGTTTGTCTTTATCAGGCATTTTTAAAGGAAATGTGCCAAATTTAAGGAGTCAGCATATTACCCAGCCCCTGTAGAGATACAC
This sequence comes from Gymnarchus niloticus, assembly GCA_009936485.2. Lineage (NCBI taxonomy): Eukaryota > Metazoa > Chordata > Actinopteri > Osteoglossiformes > Gymnarchidae > Gymnarchus > Gymnarchus niloticus. The sequence continues at coordinate 1,950 of JAACJT020001572.1, read as the reverse complement.
ACCCTGTCTGGAGTATTCTATCAAAGTAGAGCACATTGAAGCATTTAGCCTAATCCCAAGGTTTGAACGCCGACCTTTGATAGATGTTCATGTTGAGTTTTAAACCCTTCACCCAACTCCTCACAAAGGTAAAGGCTCGTGCTAATTTAAGAACATGTTGGTTGTGACATACATTTTAAAAACATTTTATTTTGTTAAAAAAACACTTCAACTGCAACCTCTCACATCAGGTGTTCAGTTCTGACTTACACTTAAACGCTGTGGGCATTTCTGCTGTCGAGTAACTCTAAAGAGAACCCTACTCTCACACTTCATCGTCAATCCCAGGTGGTACCACTCTCACACACTGTGGCCTATACAAGACACTTAATGTTCTCTATTGATTTTTGTCACGAGGCCGGATTTCCGATTTTCTGGCTAAATAATGTTGAATGAGCGGAGTCCCCACTGTCTGTCGGAAATCTATAGCTGCCTGACCCTAGCACGCTTCTCAGGGTGTGTCCCCGAGGAGTGAGCTCTTCTCTTCTGGACTCTCTGACATCTGTCTGGTTTTCGGCTTGTTTACTCAGTTTCGAATATGATTTGCGTTAAATTATAAATCATTGCTATTTTATCTTATTTTGGTTCCACTTTTGTCTGTTGTCTTTACAGCATTTAGTACTTTATCCCGTTGTACTTATGCAGTGATTATTGTACAATTATCAATTATTATCGCAATCGCGCAATGGCAGTAAAAATATTCATTCATTCATTCGTGCGAATGATGTTCTCTCCTGTGTACAGAGAGACATATAGACTTGTGTGTGGGGATCGAGGGTTCCTCGAGCTCTGTTACGTTGCTCCTACAGTGTACAAATTAAACTAGCATAAACGGTGTTGCCTTGGCTTCGGATTTGCCCCACGGGACCACATTTGTGTCTCTGGGCTTGAATCCAGAGCATCGACTCTGACCGTCTGAGCACACCTTCATTCCACAGTGAAGCATTACGGGTTACGGTCACCACTGTGCATTTGTTTAGCAAGGACACGCCGTATCTGCATTTTTGACGTCATCCCACTCTACGTTCCGATGCTCCGGGTCCTCGTTTGGCTCCGCTGCCTGCTCTCGCCACCCAGAGCCTCACCTGGGAGTACTACCCATGGCAAGCTGTACAGTTGCCACTCCATAAAGAGCTTCCCATATTCCCTAAACTTGTGGCCTTTGCTAAGAGGTTAAATAGCAGATACAAGGCAGAAGCCTAAAATACCTGCCTGCTGGCTAGAGGTTTTCATACCAGCCCAATGAGAGCAGTTAACGTGAGTCACAGTGAGTCTCAGCCAACCATTTCCTGTGGTCTCCAGCCTCATTGTTGATTTGGTTAACAAGTATGCTAACTCAGTACACCTCCAGTTAAAATGTGCTTAAATGTGGAGGCTGAACACATCAGGAGGGATTTTATTTTTGGGCAAAACATATTAAACGGAAGGCAGAATTCGAGCCAGACATCTTATCTTCACAGTGATAGAAGAGTCACAGAACTGAATGCGGCTCTACTCTGGCTCCACAGGTGTTTACAGGTGTTACAGCCACATTACCAGGATCAGGCATCTGCACATGGAACAGGTTAATAAGCAGCAGGTGATAGATCTAAAGCCCAGATGATAGTGGAAAAGAAGAGCTGCTACCTTAAACACTTAAGTCAGCATCATTTTCCAGTCTTTGATGATTATGCATTTGGTCAGAGTACTTAACCTGGAGAGCCTCTCTAAAAATGTTCATCTGTGACTGAAAAAAAGTGGTCAGACATCATTTTTCATGTTGGTTGACCTTCAGCCAGATGGCTCACCATCTGACTGATGGATGGTCTTTAACGCGAATCTGTGTGACGGGGTAATGGATGAAAATGTTTGCTAAGCTAATCAATAATTCGATGTAACATAAGCTGATGTAGGTCAGACAGTAAGCTTGAA
>JAACJT020001571.1:4092-14629 GCA_009936485.2 Gymnarchus niloticus | reverse complement strand
TGTCAAAGCAGTCCTGCAGCTGCAGAGCGGCATCCTCAGGCCAGGTTGTGATGGACCGCGTGAAAGTTGGAGCAGATCTTCGGATTACCCCGAAGACCAGACTACTTCTGGACTCCCCGCCTAGTTCCGTCTTCCATATAAAAATGGTCAGGATGGTAGGGGTGAGACAAACACGCTAACTTTCTATGTATGCACCTGCAGTGCAGTTGTAATTGTCAAGTTTATTCCTAATGAACTTCATCTAGCCAAGAAGCTCAAAAGCCCTGGGATCAGCAGCCCCTGGACTGGGTCAGGCCTGTACGAAATTAGTGTGTGGACACAGCTCTGCTCCAGTTACACTGGAGACAGAGTTCACTGGAAGAGAAGCATTTTGCTGTCCAGCTGGCCGAGTGTGAATTGAGATTTCTGGGTTGCTTCTTGGTAACAAACATGATCCTAAGAGAACAAAATCACATTTAGGCTTTCCCAAAATGAAAGTCAAGCAGACTCTACCATACAGAAAAAATTTACACTACTGCTGTGCAATGCAATGTTTACAGAGCCCCTTGTAAATAGGGTTTTAAAGACTTAAGAATATAAGTTTGTCATTGATTTGATGATTTCTGAAGTCTCATAGTCCTATAGCTTGGAGTACCTTGTGTTTGGCAGATCTTGATGACTTTCCTCCATCTGTCCCTCCCCTTCTTCTGTCTCTTAGTAATACCAGAATGTGTCAGCGTTTCTATCATTGTAGAGGTCATGCCCATTGAAGCAGGGAATTGTGTGCTACAGAATGCCAGAGAAATGCCAAAACATGGCCCCCGTTCGCACCCCTGAGACCCGACAGCCTCCCACTCTCATGCTAGTCTCATGGCACGGCTGCACTAGGCTCATAATATTTTGGGGGGTATAAAATGAGGAGGACTCTGGGAAACAACCATGGGCTTGATGGCAGGACAGCTGGCCCTGACTCTTTTGGTGGGTACTGCGCTCTGGACCACCTGCCCCACAGCTCCGACTCAGTGCCGTTTCAGCTTCCAAGGTAACAGCCATGAATGGATATCAGGCATAGAGCAGAGTCTGGATCTTAATATCTTACTAGTGATGCAGGTAGAAGTGGGGGCTTGTATTTAGCCAGGACACAAATACCAAAATGAACTTTTGGTTAGACATATTGAGATTACACAGACAGACAGGCAGACAAACAGACTTTATTGATTCTGGGGGAAATTCATTAAATGAGGTTTTGGAGTCTTATCACTAACACATACCAAAATGAGGTTTTGAAGTTTTTTGTTTTTTAACAGTAATGTATATTTTGGTATTGTTTATCATTTGATATCATAAAGACATTTGAAAGATGGGTGATTTTGGTTATGCAGACTATTATCTTCAAAAGTTTGGTTACGTCTAGAAAAGGACTTGCTTTGTAGAAGCATATTTCTTCGTTCTTTTAGTATTTAATCAAAATACCATGTCAAGTTTTATTTACCAGTGGTCAACGCTAAGTAGTACAAACACTAAGGGCTGTCCTCCTCCAACTGTAACCCCCCAGCGCTGTGTCAGGATCAGGACAAGCAGTACTCCTTGGGGGAATCCTGGACCACTGCTGAATGTCTTCAGTGCACCTGTCTGCATCCTGTGGGCGCTGGCTGCTGTGAGATGTATGTACATTCAAGTGTTTGGTGACATGTCAAATTCCTTCACTGGATGACCTCGTTTTCACAGAAATTCCTTGTCAAATCTTGAAATGCTAATTACATTTTGTTATAATGACAATAGCTAATACAAATCGGGGTAATGAGCTCTCTGTATCGGTAGATGAAAAGAGTATTATTTGTTCATGATCAGACCGTGTGGAGCCTGCACTGCCCCCAAAGGTGTCACCCCTTTTCTTATCAGTGTCCAGCACCCGGTCGATTTCCTGGCATGGTCTGAGGTCCGTGTCGAAGTTGAGACCTGCAGGGCCGTGCTGGTGCAGACCACAGACCCTGGCCTCCCGTGCGTCTCTGGTGGGGAGCACAGCCTGGTCCCCAACCACAGGAGCCTTCCCATGACAGGGGGGGTGTAGGCAGGACCCACCCACCTTGAGCCCTATGCCTACCTCTCTTCTCTAGCTATTTATGTAGCCATGCTTAGCCTTGACTTTATCTGCAGTACGTAACACAAAAGCACACCAAAACACTGAAATGCACTAAGGTGTTTTGAGCTCTCAAGATGCTGGAATCTTCTAGATTAGGAATGCGTGCTCCAGGCCCACTGTTTCTTGAATGAATCTGAGTGGAAGTAGACCATGCAAGTACAGACACCTGCTCAAGTTCGTGCGATGGGAACATTTAGAAGATGGAGTTGCAGAAGGGTCAGGACTGCGGCTGGAATAAGCAGCCTCTCAGATAAACATAACTCGAATCTATTGTAAGCATCCCTCCTTGCACCTATATATAAGTGGACTGTAAATGTGTGTTTTTATATTACTGAATTTGTACACAGTTGCTTCATTAAATCATTACTTGGAAATTTTTGTAGGTAACATTTTTAATACTTCTTGTTGCCCATAAACTCTATACAGAAGGATCATGTATCCATCCATTTTCTAAACTGCTTTATCCTATGCAGGGTTTTGAGGGCGCTTGGAACCTGTCCTGAGTGGCCGAGGACACAGGGTTGAGAACACACCGGACTGGGGGCCAGCCCATTGTAGGGTACAGACTCTGCCCACACAGGACAATTTAGACACACAAATTTCCCTCCGTTGCGTGTCTTTGGACTGTTGGGTGAAACTGGAGGACCTTGAGGAAACCCCTGAAGCATGTGGAGAAGGTGGGATTCAAACCCCCCAATGCCGGCGGTGTAATGCAGCACTACTAACAACTGAGTCACTGCCCAGAAATCTTAGCAGGTGGGAAAATGCCCTTATTTTCAGTTTCTTTTTCCTTATTTTAATGTTTAGATAGAATATAACTCCACATTAAAATGTTTTAGTATCCAACTTGAATTTATTCTGTGACCCTCTGGTACATAAATGACATGAACATTAATACACATACAGATTACTTAGACACGTGTCAGTTTCCACAGTTAAGTACGTGGCAACCGCTGTACTGAATCGAAGTATTTAACATAGTTCGAGTAGATTAATATACTGCCTCCTCTAATTTCCAAGGAGTTTTAACTGGACTTAAAACCAGAGCATAATGGTGGCTGACATGTCAGAAAAAAAACATTTCATCTTTGCCAGAGCACAAAAAAACTGCACTGCAAAACATACAATTATCAAAATAAATTTTAAAGCACATCTCATTTTCCTATTTCATCCCTTTCATCCCCTTCTTTCAATACCCTCGCTTGTCAAACCTTATCCCTCACTCGCATTCTGTCTGTCGATCTAGTTAAATATTAATGCTATTTGTTCCAGAGAACTGGGAGACATAGGACACTAAAGCAGGATTGGTGGGCAGAATTTTGATGGGCAAATCCCAGCTGAAGGTGTCCACATTCACCAAACTCGCCCCTGTCCACACCGTCACCTCCGATTGGTTCTGCAGCACGGTGGGTGGTTCCATTGGCTCCCGGGCAGTAACAAACTCAAAATGTAGGCGCCACCTCAGGCTAACTAAAACAAGGTGGGGGAGGGGATGCATTGCAGTGAGTTCAGTTCTGTTATCCTATTAAAGAAGCGGCTTGTAGACACATCCTAGCCCAGGGATAAAGCAACGGCATCGTTGTGTACTGACCAATATCTGTGCTGAAGCCTGGAGTGACATTGAGAGGGATTGGCAGGGAGAAGTGGCTGGAGGCCGTGTGCAGACACGACTCCAGATGGCGACCGTGGCTGGTGACACTGGCTGACTGACCGGGCCGGCGCTGGTACTGGGGCTGTACCTCCTCCTCACTCTGTAAGCTGACTGTGTACTGTGATACGTCCAAACATATCGTTCAGCATTACATCTGTTATTTAGCATCCATTCATTATCCCGGGTCGCACTGCACCAGCAGCCTATGGCAGGAGGAACGGGGCACGGCACGGTAGTCCACTGCGGTAACTTACAACATACTGTGATGATTTTCACCCCTAATCACACTTATGCTGGTGCTCCTAAATCAATCAATCAGTCGGCAGTCTGTGGTACGGACTACTATTACACGAACACTTTACATTTGAAGTTTGAAGAAGACACCAGAAAGGCACCACAGCAGGGTTAGGGTTACACATGCAGACGATAAAATGCAAGAACGTTTTGACATTACAGTCAATATACTTCACACATTTCTGTTAATACAAGATAAAAACAGGAAGGTTGCAGTAAAGCTATGAACGAGTATAACGACAAAATGGCGAAGCTCAGAAAGACACACCTGCAGGCAAGGAATGTCTCCCTCTGAGAAGTTAAATGTTCCAATGATGTCTTCTCCGAGTCTGTACACCGTCTTAAATATGCAAAACTTGGCCACCTTACCCCGCATATTAGTGATATTGAAGAGGTCTGCAAAGAGAGGTCAAGGGTCAAGCCCATATCGAACGAATACCTAATCAAGATGAAATCCTATTTCACGACAGACACACACAGTAAAACCCGGCTCCTATTTACAGTGCTGTAAGAGTGTATTAGCCCCTTCCTGATTTCCTCAATTATTGTATTTGCATTTTGTTTCAAATCTTTATGCAAAGTGTAATATTGGACGAAGGGAACTGAGTAGATCCAAGGTTACACACCACCCATATCACCTACGTGGAAAAGTAGTTGCCCCTTAAACTCTTTCGGCTGGCTGCACCACGTTTGACGGGCTGACATGAGAATGAGCCACATGTACCAGCATAGACCAAGAGACTCACGGGGACAGCGGCGTGACGTAGTGACCATCAGCATGTCCAGGGCTTTCTCTAGGGGTCGGGTGTCTCTTCTGCCTGACTCCTCGTCATCCAAGAAGGGATTAGAGGGGGCCACCTCCTCATCCTGGGGTGAGGGGGGTTCAGGCATGCCTGGGAAGGAAACACAGTCCTCTCTTGTCAGCAATTTGACACAACTCACAAAAATAATTTGTAAAACAGTTAATGAAGAGACTTAACAACCTCAAATAGCTTGCTTCGAATTTCAAATTCAGCTAAATTTCTCCATTCTATTAGGCCTCTTTCCTAAAATAAAACAAGTTTCTGTAATCAGTATGGCTCCTAGCACTGGCCAAACGAACTCATCACTTCTAACTTAGTGTACTTGACTGCTTGTATAATAATAATAATCTTTATTTATATAACACCTTCAATGTAATTACATATAGGTTTAAAAGACAAAGAAGAGAGAGCAAAGATCTCTACAAGATTTGTGACAATTAAAATACATGAAAATGTAGAAATCCCACCTAATCCCGAGTTAAAATGTAATTCGGCCTATCAATGAAATGTTAGAAATTAAAACTGCAATAAAATGAAAGAAATAAGTATAAGAAAATAAAAGAAATGACGACAGGTTGGAATATAGAAAACATAGTATTTTAAAAAAGAAATTTAAAGGAAAATTAAGGAACACTAAAATACAATTAAACTGGCAGAATTATGTCTAAAAAGCCAAAGTAAAAAGATGTCTTTAATACCATTTTAAAACTAGACAGTGAATCCACTTCTCTAATCGTTTCTGGTAGTGTGTCCCAAAGTTTTGGTGCATTGTAGCTAAATGCTGCCTTCCCACCAAATTTCCATTTAACTCTAGGTATGCAAAGAATTTTGGAGTTGGTGGATCTCAGAAGTCTAGTAGAAGGTCAAAAGATTGGTCATCTATGACCTTGCTAGGCCGTTAAGTACTCTGTAGGTGAGTCAAAGAACTTCTAAAAGACACAGTGATGTAAAAGGCAGAACTTAAATCTAATACAATCAGGATGTCACCGTATTTGAATCTGAACTGAGCCTTAGATCATTAAGTACTTTTAATAATGTGGTCTCAGTGCTATGATAAACTCTTTAACCTGAGTAGAATTTTTCAAATATTTTACTACTATAGAAAAATTCAGTAATTTTGAGGTAGACAACCTTCTCTAAAATTTTGCCCATAAAAGGAATGTGTGAAATAGGTCTAAAATGATTAAAAACTGCATTATCCAAAGAAGGTTTTCTGAAAAGTGGTTTAAGCACAGCACGTTGAGGAATCTGGAAATATGAAATATGCCATTTAAAAGAGATGTGTGTCCAGTATACAATATTCATTCTGAAAATTAATGGAAAGTTTGCTTAAACATTACAGTAGCGATGGGGTCGATGCAGCATCTGGGTGGATTCAGCAGGGCGAGTTCAAAAATCTAAAAAGAATCTGTCAAGACAGCTGCACTGGTGGCAAAGCTACAGGTATGAAGAGATGGAAGGACAGAGCCTCAGACGTCAGTTAAAAAGAAAAAAGGGGAAATTCCTCACATTCTGAACAGATACCTCCGCTACCACAGGATACTTTGAGTTAAACACAGTCATCTGGAGTTGTTTTTGTTATCAGTAATCATTTCTGTGGAGTCTTTCTGTAGAAAACTGCACAGCACAAAACACAACATACCTTGCAGGAGCAGCACTCTGAAGGGGACGCGGAGCAGCTTGATGGGGGAGTTGACGCGCTGACAGCCGATGGTCAGTTTATAGACATACTTCACTGCCTGGCCACGGAAGCTGGGTGGTCCGTCAGTGGGCACCACCTCACTGTACGAGTCTGTAGGGCGGCAGGTGTACAAGGTGAGAACGGCGTGCATACCAAAATATGGTCAGACCCCATTTGAGCTTAGGTTGAAAACAAAGGCTTCTTAGCAGTGTGCTGTAGCACAGGAACAAAACACACTACTGTGAAATGGATTAAGCTAACAATATTGTACTAGTTCAAAACTTTTGAAAACTTACAGGTTTTTGTCTCTCCTGGGTCAAGCCTCAGGTCACAGAACAGGATCTTTGGGGGTGTATCTAACATGCACTGCCCACGTTCACCTGAGTTTAAGCAAACATGTTGGAGAATGGGGGTCATGTAAAGTCAGAACACACAGATCTTTCTAGAAACACTGAAAGTGCCAAGAGATAATCTTCATCACAGATATGTTAGAAGACACAATGGTTATATATCTAGTAAGTTTCAGATTTGAATTCTGTTCATGGAATGTTCTGCGTGTGTGAACAGGGTCCTGTCTGCGAATCTCTGCAGATCCACCTGTGTCACTCACCCCTGCTGGGAATCAGGACGGTGTCACTCTCCGCCTGCACGTCCTTGTAATCCGGGGCTGGCAGGGCCACTCTGCTGTCACTGGCATGGAACTGGCAGTGTATCTGCGCACTGGCCCAGGCCAGCATTTCACTGTGCCACACAGAGAAAGACAGACCAGATGCTTTTTCATTGCATATTCCAATATTTTCACATTTTTCTATTTGTATCTATGATTGTTAAAATGAACTACATGGCCAAAAGTATGTGGACACCCCATCCAATTATCAGCTGTTTCAGCAACAGATGCATAAAATGAAGCAGACAGCCACTCGTCACAGAAAAACGCTGGCAGCATATTGAATGATACGGAACAGCTCAATGACTCTCAATGTGGCACCTTCATAAGATGCCAACTTTTTACTAACAAATCAGTTTGTCAGATTTCTGGCCTGGTTAATTCTAAACACTGTTATTGTTAAGTGGAAACAGTTCAACTACAACGCAGGAGGTCAGACATCTGTCCTCAGCTGTAACATTCACTACCGAGTTCTAAATGCCTCTGGAAGCTACAAGATCCTCAAGAGCTTCATGAAGTGGGTTTCTATGACCGAAGAGCTGCACACAAGCCTAAAATCACCAAGTACGACACCAAGCATTGGTTACACTTGACATGAAAGGAAAGAAATCTTTATTTGCCATCGGTACTACTACTCACAGTACACTGAAATGTGTTTTTTGCAAATCCCATCTTCCTCTCCATGAGGACACACATGGGCACACACACACAGGAAAGCATGCATGTGATCAGAGTGTGGGGTCAGCCATTTATACAGCACCCCTGGAGCAGTTTTGGGGTGTTAAGAGCCTTGCTCAAAGGCTCAGCGGTGATGTGGACACTTTTTGTTATGTGGCTTGACCCGGCAACCTTCCAGCCACAGGCACCGACACCTAACTCCCAGGTGGAATGGTGTAAAGAATACCACCAGTGGCCTCTGAAGCAGTAGAGGCTTCCCTGGAGTGACGAATCACACTTCAACAAGCATCGAGCCCTGACTTCAATCGCACTGAGCACCTTCGGGATCAACCGAAACAGTAACTGTAAGCCAGGCCTGATCGCCCAGACTCACTAATGCTCTTCCAAAATCTACTGGAAAGTCTTCCCAGAAGAGTGGAGGCTGTTACAGCAGCAAAGAAGGGGCCAGATTCATAATTCCAGTGGCTTTGGAATGACATAGTCAAGAAGCACATGTGGGTGAGACGTTCAGGTGTCCACATACTTTTGGTCGTGTAGTATGTGTGTGTTGTGCTGGGTTATAAGGCCTTATGTTTTATTTATTTATTTTTTTTAAATACAGTACTTGCCTCATGAGATTCATTTTTGGAGGTGCCAGCATACAGTACAATATGTGGTGAGTGCTGCGTTTGTACATGTATACATGACTTTACATTCCAGGAAACTGAAGCAGGAATAGAGAATGAGGTGGCAGTAAAATGGAGAGAAGTTGCACTGTTGTTGCTCATTGGCAGATCGCACCCATTGCTGCAGCTGTTACAACATCACACGCAGCTTATAATTTTACACTCCTGAAAGCAATGTGGGCTGCACGGTGACTAAGTGGTAAACATTGTTGGCAGGCACCTCCAAGGTTGGGGGTTTCAGTACTGCCTCTGCTCTATATGCATGGAGTTTGCATGTCCTCCCCATGCATCGCCGATTTCCTCCTGCAGCCCTATGACATGTCATATAAGCTAACTGATGTATGAAAATTGGCCACAGTGTGAGAGTGCATGTTCCCAGCGATGGCTCGGCATCCTCTCCAGGGTGTATCCCAGCTTTGTGCACTTTGTTACCTGGGATACTCTCAGCCCCACCACGACCCTGAATGTGGATAAGCATGTAGAAGATCGATGGAGTCATGGATGGATGAAAGCAATGTCATAAGAACATCAGTGGCCAGCAGATGCCTTCATGACTGCAGGGATTTGCACGATCTTTGAAGTGAAACAGAAACAGAGAAAGGGGTTACCTGCTAGCGGAGGTGGAGAGGTGGGACATGGGATTGGTGAAGGTGATGAGGCATTCTAACAGCTCCCCTGCCAGGAACACCGGGCCCCTGGACATGGACGCCACCACCTCGATCATCTTTGTGGACACACGGTATCGGCGCCGTCGGATTTCAAGCAATATGAAGTAGTGTGTGTCAAATCAAAATATTCTACATTTTTGAAATATTACATTACAGCTACGTAACGATATTATTTAAAGAAATATAGACAGGGCCAGGTCATGCATTCATTTTCTGGGGGATAAATGTTACATGCAGCTCTCGCTGAATCGTCATTCCCGAATTTAGCCCGACCTTGGTCAGATGTAATTAGTAAATTCCAGTCAGTTTTGCCCCGATTAGCCTTCCGTTCCACTATCGACGCCGCGTGTCGTGACCGAAGTCTTCGCCGGAGGATGAGAAAAAATAAACAAAACAACTCCAGCTGCTCGATAGTGAACTTACCCTGGGTGATCGTTACGATACGAACACAAGTGCGGTGCGAAAATAATCAGGAGGTATCGCGCAATTTCGTAAAAGGGTGTAATAATAAACACAGCTAAACATACTCTTTTAAGCCACATTAAATGCCTGTCTACAACCAGGGGCTTGGGTTTACTTTTAAAATTGGTCAAGAACAGAAATAATTTCTTCAATTATACACGAGTTATAGTTGGTAAGGATATTTTCAGGTTTCCTGAAATTGGTCGGGGGCATGTCCCTACCATCCTAATCTTACTCTACGCTTATTTCTGCAAGCCTATTACAGTCACACCTGGACTCCAGAAATATATTTCCAAACCCGGGCTATGTGCGTTCCCTGCCTTTTAACTGGAAATTTGTATGTCACCTCCGGTATAGTATTCTGTTGGCCGCTTAATACTGCGTCGTGGCATCTGCACCCGCTTTCCCCCAGAGACAAGCACGTGATCAAAATGAAACGCCCCCGTCGAAGCTGATTGGTTTAGGCTCAGACAACGCGGCTTTCTCGAACAACCTCAGCTTATCCTGTGAAGTCATGACTTGTGACAAAAAATGAATAAGTAGCCTTGTCGCTTGTTTTTAATGTCTCTATATCAGCCTTACGGCGTAATAGAAAATTGTTTGGTATGTGTAACTTTACCGTTAGTTTACTAGCCAACTAAGACTGCGTTCGGTCGGGTGTTGGTGTAGCATTTTCTCCTGGCTGGTTAACGGAACCCCGACAACGAATATTGAACCCTGTTGTTTTAGCCCGGATTTTTGTCTGTTATTATTATTAGGATTTTCCCCTATTATTGTTAGTAGGGTCCGGCATGTTCCATACTTGAACCCTATTGTTTTAGTCCGGATTTTTCTCTGTTATTATTA
>JAACJT020001570.1:0-14631 GCA_009936485.2 Gymnarchus niloticus | reverse complement strand
AATGATTCATATGTAGGTCACTGTGTGGCTTAACAAACAAAAAACATTCCTCTGAAACTGGCCAGGTACAGAGACTGGACTGAAAATAAGAGCCAAAAACTTTGAAAGTTCTTCAGGAAGCCTGGAGAACTATTCCTCAAGACTACATTAAAAAAAAATACAAGTCTGGCTCTTTGGAAGCATATGAATAAATGAGGGGTGGCTCAAGACTTTTGCACAGTACTGTATATATATATATATACATGCTTTTAACAATTGAGGACCATAGTCTTCTGCTCATGTTTATTGTAGGTTCAAATAATGTCTTTTATACTTTTTTTGTCAAAACTACTTGTTACTCCAGAACTATTGGCAGGCAAAAAAACAATATAAAATACTAATTTACAGTTGAATCTCTCCACCTTCATTCGAACCCACGTTTTCCTAGCTGTATTACACATATGTGTTTGTGTCTTCGGTACATGCACTGTGTTGTGGCCGATCCTTTTTGGCATAGGTATAAATTTATATAGGGATGGTAAGGACATGTCCCAGCAAAGTTTCAGGAATACTAAAAATCTCCCTACCGTCTTTTACGCAGGTACCATTGGAGCATTTGATTGCTGTTAAAAATAGAAATGTGACAATCAGTTATAAGTGCTGTATATTTCACATCAAGATAAAAACCCAAACTGGAACAAACGACACAATTCTTACTATAAAAAATAAGAGTAATGTATAACTGCTTTGAATCACTGATAACCTTACTGTTTAGATATTCTTCCTATCTGCAAATATAACATTTTTAAACAAAAGTGAAAACTGGTAAAAATCTTGAAAATCTGATAAACAGCAAAAATTGAATGTTTTAAGGAAATTGGCAAAGCCTTGAGATTTCCCAGGACCCCAGTTTAGTGCAATGAAATTTGAGAATCTGCCACTGCTAACATGGATGGTCCATATACAAGGGAGCTAAGCCATGATTGTACACCGTTTTCAGCTTAGTAATGTAATGTGATGTCTAAGAAGAGCAAATGGAAAAAGATATGTTTTCTCCAAATGAAGAGGACTGGGGTTCGCCTGTGTGTTTAGACAACCATCCCATTGTCAACAAAGTAACGTATTACAAACAGTAGCTGCAATGTGAAACCTTATCTAGTAATGCCATGTGTCATGACAGATCCTGAGACATTCAAGAAAAATGTTGTGTTGTTTGATAACATGTGAGCTTTTCAGGAGTGGGTTTAAACCAAGAAAGTTACTATTCTGGAATATCTGATAGAGCAGATTATAAATAATAATTTAGTTGCTTTTTCAGAATCCATTTTATTCTTACATATTATATCCTTGTATCAGGGGACGGACACGGACCACCAGAGTTGCGGTTGCAACTCTCAAAGGGAGTTGTCTTTATTGACTGATACAGCAGGATACAGCAGCACATACCGGGCAGGGGGAACGGGACACGACCAGGCAAGGTTGTATGGTCCTGGGAGACGGTCATTCCTCATGGCAGGTGGTCTCCCTCGTCGACACCACTGCCCATCCTGCCCCAGTGGCTTGTCCTGCAATGGGTCCACAAGTCCTGTCTCCCCCTCCCTGGCTTGCTCCTGCTCCTGCTCCTAATTGCCAATGGGTGCCAGCTGTGACTCCTCCCACATTCCATCCTAGTTGTGTGGAATGCAGGGCCCAATTAAGGGGGGCCATAGGCTCAGGCGCTGAGAATTGGGTGATCCGGGGGCGTGGTGTGTTCTTTCATTTTTTTACATTTTCAGATCTTTTGGTGTCAGAGTGCATGTTAAATTAGTAAAACATAAAGTAAATCGTAAATTGTATCATTGTAAATTTTAATCCATTTAGCAGTTTTATGGTGTTATGTTCCAATAACAAGTCACTTTCAAGAATTCTGCCTACCACTTATTTTTGATTTGCAGTACAATACTTAAAATACAGAATTTTGTACATTTAAAATGCTGCAACAAAGAAGACTTCATAGTGTTTTACCAGATGAAAGACTTCACTTTCCAAATACAAAAAAACGATTCAATGTCTACCAATATGTTACCATGTTATCATCCAGTCATTTAATTAATAGTATACTGTCTGTATGTTGTACTGCATTTCAGAACGTGATGCATCTCGATACGTCTCTTCACAGACACTCAAGCCATTGCGAACATTGAGTTCCTAACAGACTCTGGTGAGTCACTAAATATGGGCCCCCAGGATGTCTTCTGTGACATACCCTTTACAATGCGGCTAAACGTCAACAAGAAAATCACCAGCATCAAGATCTATACCTTCGACGAGAGAATGGAAATCGATGCCATCTTACTCATCTCCCGCCCCCAGAATTCTCTCTGTGTGGGCTGCCACCCCCTGCACTATCATGTCCTTCGTGAACCACCTCTCCAACAAGGTCCTGTCCGCCAAACCCAGCTCACCTTCTTTGACAGGTGGGTCATCGTCCACTCCAGAACTGTATGTCCACTGCCTTTCAGAGTACTAGCTAATAGATAGCAAAAACAAGATTTCCCTCACAAATTTTTTGAGGTATATGTGGGTTTTTAAGCTAAGGTATGTAAACTGAAAGATATTCTACTGGAATCAATCTTACTTGACCAATATTTAACATTAGTTCAGTCCTGCGATTGTTCCAGAATTTTTGAGATCCCATTTTGATTTTTCATGCAGTAAACGTAATGACTAAAAGTTCATACTATTCGTCGTGCAAGTTTTCATCTCAGGTCATAATTATACATTAATATTTTGAATGAACAAAATCCAAAGAGTCTTCTTATCTTGTATTCAAGGAGAAATCTATAATTTAGATTAGTTTAGACATCTACAGAATTAATTTAATTAATGATTACATGAATTTCAGTGTATCAAAGCGTAATCCTTTGCAAAAATGGTATGGAATCAGCTATACAAAAACAAAGGAAGATTGAGGAGAACACCACAGAAGACATTTTTAATTTAAATGTTTGTGGTTTTCAGAATTTGTTTGTTACCTATTTCTTTTGTACAAGGATTAGGGTTAGGGTGATGAAAGACTGCAATTTTGGATTCCCTGTGCTCTAGAATGATGAGACACGCTCAAGATAAAAAAAACTGGTGAAAGGCAATCCAAATGACAAAAATGTGTACTAGACTCCCAAGAAAGATTGATATGAGCATGGTTTTGAATAGAAAATTAGGATATTGTTCTTTGTAGATGCGTTAACTGCACTGTTTATAACATGAGATAGGGAAGCTGCTCCTGTAATCTTTTTCTGCACAGGGGCATAGTTAGAAATGAATGGATAGGGGGGCTGAGTCTTTACTGGGGGGATCAATGGCAAACTTCCCTGGGAAAATGTTTTAAAATACACATTTATTTGGGGGAAGTAAAAAGTAAAGTAAAAAACATTTTAGGGGGGCTAAAGCCCACCTAAAATAGGTCTAACGACGCCCCTGTCTCTGCATCAACGGCTCTTTGGACTTACTTGCAGTCTTCGCATCTGTAATGAAGAGAGACCCAGAATAGATCACACTGCAAATGGAATACGAGTTAGAGCAATGGTGCCCTGGTTAGCTGTTCCTTGGTACTGATGTTATACTTGGGTTGATCCTGCTCCGAGCCCCACAGGACTGAAGAGATTTCCACACGATGATAAATGTTACTGATGTTCAACTTGGGCTGATCCTGCTCCGAGCCCCACAGGACTAAACAGATTTTCCTGCAATGATAACTGCTACATTTGCATGCATTAGACCGGAACATCAACATTTCCACAAAGTTTTCCTCCGTAGTCCGGAGCAGAGAATGTGTAAGAACTAGCAATTAAGTAAACACTTCAATCTGAATGTTTATCACCCATATTTTTTTTTATTATGCTCATACATGTATTCCATGATAATAATTCTTTTTTTTTTTTACTTTTGAAATGGATATGTTGAGAACTCATGGGTTTTAATAATTCTGTAACAATTTCTACTGTCTGCACAATTTGTTTTGTACGCTGTTCCGCTGGAAATGCGATCGTCAGAAGTCCTTTGACTGGTTTTGTCAGTTCACTTAATAAAGCTTAGATATGGTCCATACATTCTAGAAAGTCAAATGCTTTCAAATAAAGCCTCCAGTCTCATCAGTCATTTGCAGCTTGTATAACTTAGTGTTTATTTTATCTCCTCTTGATAGTTGATTCACAAATTGTCTTCCATGTGTATTAGCCATAAATACATAAATTAAAAGTTCTAATGAGAATCCTGTGGGGAATGTCCCAAATCCTACTCTTTGAGCCCATTATGCTTCAGGAGCTTACTGAAATTTTGAAAGAATTTTGGGTTGATGAAAGAAAATTGTAAAAATAGTAAGGCTTCTACTGCATGGTGGCATTTCAACTCCACAAGGGTTGGAATGCAGTATACTTGGATTCCATCCTGATGTGCACATCTGATGTGCGTGAAAGTGAATATGGTATTTAAGTCCATTCATTTTACTTCAAAAGTAGTTTCTCATTTGACCCTTTCAGTCCAGTAATCCGCAAAGCAGTTCACACATAGGGAATACTTTAATTTTAACTATGTTTCTTTAAAAAGTAGTGTTACATAAGGCACAGTAAACATCCCCACTCCATTCCTACCTGTACAAGTTTTAGTTGGCTAATTTGGCAGGGCTGAGTGATTTGCAGTCAGATATTTAGCTTTATAGGTAAACTTCCCATTTTTAATCCTTCAAGCCACCACAAAATAGTGTTTTTGTCAAATATTCAGATACTTCTTGCTGCCATTTCAGTCTTGGATGAAAAAAGGTCTATGATCCACTGCTTACTTCAGTTTGTATACTAAAAAGATCATTTACTTCTGGGGACATATACATTGGGGCAGTTGTGAGAGTCTGACTGATTTTCAACCGATTTTCTTATATGGATGTACAATATCCATCTATCAATCCACCCATCCATTTTCCAAATCATGTATCCTATGCAGGGTTGCGTGGAGCCTGGAACCTATCCCAGGCAACTTAGCACACAGTGCAGGGGACACCCTGGACAGGGGGCCAGTCCATCACTGGGCACAATCTCACACACACACACACACACACACACACACACACACACACACAAACCCAATATGGGCAATTTTACAAGCCATTTAGCCTATACTGCTTGCCTCTGGATTGTGGGAGGAAACTGGAGTACTCAGTGGTTACTAATTTCGACTAAATGTATCCTGTAGCCATCAAGCGCAGCTAGGCTGAGCTTCCAGTGAGGGACCAGCGACAAAGTGTAGGTTAGCAATGGATTAAGAGCTATGCTGGCCTTTCCTACCAGAAGGCTTTTACAGTTTAAACTATGAAATCCTCCAGGATCAGCATCAACATTAAAGATAAGAACTTGAAATAAGAACTCGAATGAGGAGTCTGTGACAGGAGAGATCTGTCACTGGAGGAGTCAGAGGTGTTCCCTGAAGAGATCAGTCTTGAGGCATTTCTTGACGATTGACTGGGAGTCTGCTGACCGGATGTAGATGGACAATTCATTCAACCATAGAGGGACCACACAAGGGAACTGTCTGTGGTGAGATATCTCACGTGAAGATGGGATTACTGGGTAGGCTAGGTTTGTTGAGTGATGAGGGAAAAACAGTGTAGGTCTTGAGGAGTGAAGCCAGTTAAGCCTCAGATCACAGGAAGACTCCCTGATGTTCTCCTCTGGAATTGTCAATGCAATTCAGAGTTCATCAGTCTCTCAAATACAAAGTGCCTGGTCCTGATGAAGTAAAGCCGACATGGTGCCCTTTTGGTACTCACATGAGGCGTTTTGTTTCCTATGTATTCAACTAGAGAGCAGAGGGTCTTCCAATGGCAGTGGTTCTCAGACATCTTTTCCCAAGTCCCCCTTTTGCAGATTAGAATATTTTAAAGTGCTCTCGCTTGCTCCCTCCTAACATGCACACATATTAAATATCCACAGATGCAATACCACCCCCCACAAATTGGAAACCACAACTCTATGATGCACCCTTAAAAACAACAATTTTTTCTTAGTGTGGACTCAAAAATAGCCCTTGTACACCTTTATCCCTAGGGAGTCACGTCCTTGAGCCTTATACAGCATGCTTTTAAAGGCTTCAAAAAAATCTGATTGGTTGACATTTGCTCAGCCATCAAATTACTGATTTGTGGTCATTTTTACAGAACTCATTTTTGGAGCAATTGGTGCTCCTATATCCAGGCTTTTCAAAAAGTTTGTAAGTTCTTTTTTCATTCTCATTTGTAACTAATGTGATTGCATATATTTTTTATAATAGATTTTTCATACTCTTAGATTTACATCCTTAAACAGACTTTTTAGTTTTCACGCCGCATCCTGTAGCTGCTGAATATCAGTTCTGTCTTGACTGCCTGAAATGGCATACATGATGCATGCAGATATTTAAATTGTTTGAAGATTTCATTGCAATAGTTTTCATTTACTGGGGACAGGTTGTATCTGAAAAGGTTAAGGTTCTATAATAATTTGGAATCAGGCGACTGGAGGAACATCTCGGTTTCTGTTTTTGATTTCATATCTTTCAGCAGTAAACTCAACATTCATCCATGATGCCTCCTTGTGATTTTCTGGGTCTGTAAGATCAATGGAAATCAGCTTCTCAGCAGAGGTAACACTTCTCATGACCTCATTTGTGATGAATTTCTACAGCAGACCTCTGATGGTCTTGTACAAATCATTATCAAGATTGGGTAACATGGGATTATCCGTTTGTCATTTTTCCAAAATAAAGGGCTCATTGAAAGATAGATGTTGACTGTCTCAATGCAAATGGGCTCACCCCAATAACACAGAACAAGTTGTTCTTATTAACAACAAACAAATGATTACTACCAGATATGACACTAGAACCATATTTATTCAGTGCATCTTTGACTTCAGTGCATCTGTCTGACATTTGAACATTATCATAACAATAGAAATACTGTTTTAAAAAGTGTGCAGTTGCTGAGTTTTTAAAGGCTTTTATGTATAGTGGGTGAGTCTCTGAACAACGAGTCAAGCAATGCAAAATATCATTGTTTGCTTCGTAAGCTAGTAAAACTACTTAAATTTTAAGTCCTTGTTTTTTTAACATCCAAACAAACCTGGTTTGTGCCTGCATTGCCTCAATATTAATGCAGTGAAAAAATATTGTGACAAACAATGTCTGTACAGCGCATTTGTATTCCAACAGTGGGAGTAGGTATGCATTGTGGTAGCAAACGAGTTATAGTAAGCCATTTAAACGAGGAAGAGTAATGTCAGAAAATCTGAAACGGGTGACTTTTGGACTCATGGCTATCAAATGAAAGTGAATTAAAAGGATTTAAAACAACAACACTGCAGGAAGTAGGTGTGGCATATAGGTTCTTATAGGTTAGGTTTGTAGTGAATGTCATTAATTTTCCATAACCACTTCCCTAGTACAGGACTATATTTTACATTACACTGAATGACACACACAGTTATGGAAGGATGGCGAGCAACCCAACAGATCTCCAAAGTACGGAAGGCAAGATGATGAAAGAGAGATAGCAAAGATGTGGAGAGGGTAACAGAAAAGATGTGGAGAGGGTAATAGCAAATTTCTAAGGTCAATCTCAAGGTAAAGAATTGGCAACATTTGGTAACAACTTGACTGGTTTTATTGCCATATATAAAATTAAATGAGTGACTTTGATCCCTCAAAGAAAGCAAACAGCAACTTGCCCAAAATCCAGCTGCTTCAATTTTCCCATTACTTAAGTATGCAGCTGTTCAGGTCTTAACTTACTACAATCATGCATACTTGGCTTATGGATGCAAATGCCATTATAAAAACAGGTTGGGTTCCTATACCACCATAATAATTCTCAATAAACCATCCTTTAAACTAATAAACATCAATGACAGCCCCATTGCGAAGTTTCCAAGAGCCTAATCTGCTAATTCTTCAATAAAATGATTTTCCTTCATATGATTCCCTTCATTGTTGCAAATGACTTTTTGGTTAAAATAAGAGTAAAACTAATTTTCTAATATTTTTTGGGTCGCTATTGTTTATGAATTGCTTGTAGATCATCATCCTCTTCCCACCACTTCTCCTGGTGAAGTTCATGGTGGCTGCATGCTGAACAGGTCTGACCAGACATCTCTTTCCATTGCCATAGACTCTAACTTGCTTTCATGGATCCCCAGATGTTCCCAAGGCAGCTGGAAGATATAATCCCTCCAACATGTCCTGGCTCTTCCCCAGGGCCTCCAAACAGTATGATGTGCTTGGAACAACTCTCTTGGGAGCTATCTGGGTGACATTCTTATGAGATTCTGGAACTACTTTAACTAGCTCTTCCCAATTCTAAAGTGCTGTGGCTCTGTTTTGAGGTCCCTCCAGGTCTGCAAACTCCTTACTCTGGTGTGGAAAGCAAGTCAAGCAACCCTGCTGAGAAACCTACCTTGTACTCATGATCTTGTACTTTCAGTCATTACCCAAAGCTCATGACCGTAACTCAGGATAGGGATGAAGGTAAACCACAAGTTTTAAAGCTCTTACTTCACCAGCATGGTCTTCCTTAGCTCTGGCAAAACTGGATTCACTCAGTCAATCTGTCACTGTCAATCTCATAGTCCCTCTTACTATCGTTTATGAACAAGATCCCGAGGTACTTAAATTCCTTCTCTAAAGACAGGCTGTCTATCCCCTCACCTGAAGGGAGCAATCCACTATTTTCATAGGAAAGTACCATTTCCTCAGATTTTGAGGTGCTGATTCTCGTCTGTTCTGCTTCACACTTGGTTGGATGAGGCTAAAGGCAAGACATCATCTCTGTATAACAGGGATGCTTTCTCTGGCTCCTTCCATTCTTGGCTTTCATCCAGCCAAGGCTGTGTATTACTCTCTTGTTTATGAAGTTGAGACAAGATGCACTCTTCATGGAGGTGATCACCCACTCTAATCAGCTTTGATCTTGTATTCAGGATGCATACACAACTCACACTTAAATCTTACAGGCTCCAAGACACCATATATCTGCAGCAACCCTAACAGCATATGCCTAAGCATACAGCCATTCACCTACTTTTAGTCCACAAAACACATTTAGTCTGGGTTAACGTCTTGTCACGAGCCCTCACTATGTGAGGGAGAAGAGTTGGACCACTGTTGCACAGCCAGGCTGGAGTTCTTCTTGTTCCTCTAGAATTCTAGGTTTAATCATCAGTCTGGCATATTCTTTCTCAGGGTGGTTGTTAAGAGTGGCCCTCCCTAACATTGGAACACATCCTTGAGTCTCCCTTTTGCCCAGTCCAGTGTATTTCTTAATAATAAAATAATATTTTCTCAAAGTGCTCATTTAGCTTCTTAGTCTATACAATTAACAATTTTTGGGTATTTCACAATGAGTGTGTGCTTCTCCCATATGCCTGCCCATTTTCGTATGTCAGTTTCCTGTCCTTCCATCTTTTTAGCTTCTCAGGAACCACCCATCAGGAAGCCCACATTATAATATTAACATACTCTTGTCTTGATTTACCTCAGTGCTTTCATCTTCAAGTCTATGTGTTAGGTGCACCTTTCCTGCTCATAGGACATAAACATATATGCATATTGTAAAATAAGGCTCAAGGAAGGAGAAACAGCACTTTCTTTAAAAGACACTTTGAGGAAGGGGGGAGGTGTAACAGCCTAGCGTTTAACGCAATTATACACAAATATGGCATATACTACTTAATAACTAGAGTTTACTGTGAAGGTTCCTGACTCTCTCCTGTTGTTGTTAACAAACTAATGGAAAGAAAACTCCATCTTACAACTGTTTACTCAATATTGGGTTGGGGATGGGGGGGTACCCAGAGGTAACCCAAACAATGCAGGGAGAACATGCAAACTCCTCACGCAAACAATGGTATTTGAACCATCAAGCCTGTGGTGCATCAGCCAAGTGGTCCATCGATGTTATTGTGGCAAACGGTATGGATGGGAGGATGAATTTTGAAGGCACTGTGATCATTTTTACAGAAGATGTTTACTAACGGCCTGGGCAGATCAGAAGTGTCACCAAACATGTATTGTTATTTTATGTATAAAATGACATCTGATAACAATTCGCGTTCAGCGTTAACTCAGACCCTTTAAAATAAGTGAGCTCCTCTACAGTGACCCACACAGACGCAACCAAAAAAACACAGCAGTAAACAGTTATAGAACACATTTACATTCAACACCAGGTGAACAGTCACTAATTATTCTAAACGCACATCATCGGTAATAATCCACTAATCTAAATACACTTACTAACAGATCAGCCATTAAGGCTCATGGGAGTACATAGGGCCAGTCAAGATTTAAATGAGCTTTTTTTTGGGGGGGAAGCATCACAATGACACACTCTTCCATATTGCATACTACACTGTTTTTTCATCTTGTGACCTGTGTCCAGATCTCTGAAATTCTATACCAATACACAGAATTTTTGAATACTACTTAAGATCAAGATTAAGATTATTTAAGATTAAGACAAACAGAGATAAATGTCACTTGAAATAAAATAGCATCATATGCACTGAAAAACCAACATTCCAAAGTCTTCTCACATTTCTGCTAACAAAATACCTTGAAACAAACTTCCCACTTTCTAAGAAATCATTCAGTTTTAATTCATCCTTAAATAGTGTACATCAACACATTTCTAGTTGATTTGTAATTTGCTGTTTAAAGAATGATTTGTATTTTTATGTGTTTTGCTGCAGTAACCTGACTAGAGGAGTGGAGTATCAATACAGAATTAAGGTGGAGGCAGATGGAGTTTTTAGCGAGCTTTCCCCACCTCTGTTCTACAGCCTGGACAGCCCTTTTTGTGGAGATGGACTTCAGCAGGGGTGGGTTCAGCTCAAGACTCATCCTTACAAGTGTAATAAGACATGTATTCCCTGTTAGATAATTAAGTCTTTGCATTTCTGCTTTTCTCAGGAAAGAGCAATGTGATGACGGGAATCTCCTGGATGGGGATGGGTGCTCCAAGCAGTGCCTTGAGGAACCAGGATTCAGCTGCCGCGGTGTGTTATGGAGGCAGAGAATGTGATATGTGTATTACATGAGAAGCAAAGCATTGCCAACACAAGTCACAGAGTGCTTCATGATGATTCAGTCATTAACAAATTGAAATCAGAAATTTCAGTGTGGTGGGAAGCATTTTCTTCTAAAAGGTTAAAAAAATTACACTGGGAGTAATTGGTCTCCATGTCTAATGTCTGAAGGAACTGCAGTGCCTTGCTGCAGGATTTAATTAATTTGGGCTTCTTGACACTACGTGTGAATGTCGAGGTAACCTGATAAACTTGACCATGTGATGTTTATTAAGGTGTTCCCTCTTCCAGTGGTAGGAGAACAAGGGATGGCAGGAGCTGCTTATAAAAGCCTTCTGGATAAAAAAAGGAGGAATTTCAGATTCTGTGTAGGGAAGGCATTGTACTTATAAAGGCATCATTGTTTCCAGCAGAACAAAAGCAACACACATGTCTATGAAACTAGTCAAGTTATGAGAGGCAGGCGAGGATGTCTGCCTGCTTTTTTCACACCCCTATCTTCTCTTTGGAATCATATTAATAAATAAATTGAACCAGGCCAAAGTCATGCATGCAAATACTTGTCAATGTTTTGTTTAAATGCCCAATTGAATGCTAGGTTAGTGAGGTGTAAATGATGTTGCCTTAGAGCACTGAAATCTCAGACTTGGCTGTTCTTCTCTTATGTGACATTTATGGTATGTTCCCCTGTGATTATTCTCCATAAGTATTTGCCCGGGTTTAACGGCAGTCATCCCTAGGTGTCATGTGGCCAGGACATACTTTGGTAGCACACACGGTCATGGCTGTGTTTATATTCGTTCATTTGGTGTCCTCGGTCACGTGGCATTCGCATATGCAATCACGTAGCAAAATTTGCGTGTGGACAGCGTCAAATGTAGTACACGTGTGACGTCACGAACTCGTCTCTCAGACAGAAATTTTTGCCTGCATGCAGCTGCTTTTGCGTCCACCCACAATTATGTAAAAAATACATCATTCTGACCTCACAGCTGGTATTCTGTGCACTAGCGCATGAATTATGAACTGGGCTTTGGAGTTCAAATGTATGCTGCTTACGTTGCTCTTGGGTGAATGTTTCTTAGTATGTTTTGCTGTGAGTTATTATCCCGTCAATGATAATGTCTTGAATTGTAACACGGATAGTCAAAATCACAAAATCCAAATTTTACGAACATTTAAAATCGCATCATTCTGAGGAAATTCAACAAATTATTAACCTAACTGCTGAAATTTGATCTGTTCTTGATGGCTTCATCTGACTGTTATTGTAATATTTTATACTTTGCGGCAAATTCAAAGTAGTTTATTATGAAATTTTTAATAGTGATTTCAATGCCATTTGTGCCATGTGCACTACTAAATTTAGCAAATAAGAATAACAAGATGTCATACATTGTAACAATACAGCACAGGTAAGATCACAATGTTTAATCAAGGTCAGAACAGGCAAGATTTCCAAAATCCAGTGGGGCATGCAAAATGTAGTCACGACCACAGGCAATGGGTCAGAATCCAGAGTAAATCAGCAGAGCAAACAGAACCAAAACAGAAGACAGAAAGAGAAATCCAGAACGAACAGGGATCATGCACTGCAAACTCACTAGGCCAATGGAACACTCAGTAGAAGTCAGAAACACAATACCTCACAAGGAGACAGAGACACTTGAATAAAGTAGAGTCCACTAAACAGGGCACAGCTGGTTAATATTCAGGTGATGTGGACCGGGAGCAGGTTGGGTGTGGCTGGTAAAACCAGTTTGGCTGGCTTGGTCTGGGTGTGACATACATCTTCCCACTGCTGGAGCCTATATCAGGCAGCAGAGAGACAGGGGAATGCCCTGGACAAAATGCCAGTCTATTGCATACGCATGCGCACGACTGCATATCTTTTGGTTGTGGGATAAAACTGGAGTACTCCGAAAATAACCTGTGTATTATAAGAAAAGCATGCAAAATATACATGGCAGGACTACAAAGCCGAAACGTACTATTTCAGAGCCCTGTTGCATACAGAAGGTCTTGGCGTAGCTCAGAGCAAGAGATGGAAATGGCTTGGAGACAGAAAGATTGAGGCTGGCTTAGGTAATGGGACAGGCAGGAGGAAGGGCACCGGAAGGGATGGGCACTTTAAGATCAAATACAAGTAGACCTGTGCTGAAAGATGGAGGTTGGCTCAGGTAATGGGGCAGGTGGGAGGCAGGGCACCAGATGGGATGGGCACTCCAGGAAAAAGTAAAGAGACAGTTGAAGTACTAGTAGACTAATCCTCAAGAAATAGATGGCACAATGACAGAACATGAACATTAGGGCTGAGGGAGACTAAATAGGGCAGGGTAAGGGGACAATCGGAAACAGATGTGCGACCAAGTGAATACGGGCAGGATCATGCGAGAACAATGGCAATCTGCAGGCGGTGCAGGTGCTGTGGGGGAGGTGGTGTGACACTTTTTCTCTCTTTTCCAGAAACCACATATCGACCAAAATTATTTAATAAACATGGCCTCCTGCTCTAAAAAATCTGCTGATTTCTGAGTATATATTCTGTTTCTATTCCTGATCTTCACAGGTGGTGTAAAATGGAATATGAGATTGACAAGCAGATCAGTTGGGGGACTGCAGTTTTGAGGGCACTGAACAGGCCTGTCGTGTTGAAGCAGGAGTTAAGTCGTAGGATGAAGCTTGTGGTTTACCAGTTAACCCATATCTCTGTCCTCAATTATGGTCAATTGCTGTGGGTAATAACTGAATGAACAAGGACACATACAAGCAGTTGAATTGAGGTTTCACCACAGGATTTCTGGCATTGCTCTTCAGGAGATGGCGAGGAGTTCAGAGATTTGAAAGAACTTCAAAATAGACCCACTGCTCTTTCAACTCACAAATTTCCAGCTCAGGTGGTTTGGGCGTCTTGTAAAGACGACACCTGGTTGGCTCTCAGAGAGTTGTTCCAGAAGGTTCTCACTGGGCAGAGGCCCAGAGGCAGGCCCAGGACACGATAGGGGAATTATACCTGTCAGCTGTGCTGGGAACGTCAAGGGATCCCCAGAACAAACTACATTCCATGTCCATGGAAACAGAGCTCTAGTCTAAAATGCTCAGTATGTTGCCACAGCAACACTAACCCCAAAAAGTGGTGTGAGAAACTGACGAAATTTAATTTATATACGTAAAAACATGTAATTTATTTTGCAACCTTCTTTAAGGTTGCCACAGTATTGTATCAATGCATTTGTAATTATAAATTATGCATTACTGCATATAACAGTTTCATTATGGCAGTATGTGTCATGCTAAGAGATAATGACTCTTCTAGTTAAGATGACTGCAATGGATTGGCATCCCATCCAGGGTGCACCCCAGCCTGGTGCCCTGTGATGGACTGGCATCCCATCCAGGGTGTACAACAGCCTGGTGTCCTGTGATAGACTGGCATCCCATCCAGGGTGCACCCCAGCCTGGTGCCCTGTGATGGACTGGCATCCCATCCGGGGTGTACAACAGCCTGGTGTCCTGTGATAGACTGGCATCCCATCCAGGGTGCACCCCAGCCTGGTGCCCTGTGATG
>JAACJT020001569.1:0-14632 GCA_009936485.2 Gymnarchus niloticus | reverse complement strand
AGTTTCTCAGCATCATCGAAGGACAACATTTTCCGAACCTTAGCTATATTCCTTAGATGGAAAAAAGCTGTTTTAGTCATATTGCTGATGTGAGCATTTAAGGACAGGTCTGGGTCAACTAAGACACCAAGATTTCCAAACAGTCCCTGTTGCTGATGTATCCACCTGCATCAGGAATCTTATTGAAATCAGGGCTCTGGAGAACTGGTACAGCATACAGCTGGCTTTTCAGAGTGGTGAGGGCATTTTCACAGTCCCTATCTCAGCCGATTGGGTTCCTGGCTGACTTGGAGAGGAGGCTGGCAAGTGGAGTGGCAATCACTGAAAAGTGGGGAATAAATCTTTGAAACCACCCCCAAGCCCCAAGAATAACCTCACTTGTTTGTTAGTTCTGGGGTGTGGGCTATATCTGATGGCTTTCACTTTGTTAACTTGTAGTTTGATCTCTTTTTGCCCCAATAGGTATCTCAGGTAGCAGATCTCTTCAGTGGCCCTCTTGCACTTCTGGAGGTTGAGCATAAACCCAGCCCCCCAGATTCTGCTCACAACCCTCTGAAGATGTTGGAGATGCTCATCCCAGGTGTTGCTATAAATGACTACATTGTCCAGATATGCAGCACAGCAATCATTACATCCCCACTGCAGTTAGTCCATTAACCACTGGAATGTGGCTGGCACTCCATGCAGACCAAACAGCATTATGGTGAATAGGCAAAATCTGAGGAGTATTCTGAAGGCTATGCTCTCCCTAGACTTCTCATCATGTTGGTCTTGGCAATAACCCTTGCACAAGTCCATGGTAGTGATGTATTTTGCCTTTCCTATTATTTCCACTAGCTCATCTATGCAAGGCATTGGGTATGCATCAAACTGTGAGCTAGCATTCAGTTTCCTAAAATCCATACAGATTCAGGAAGAGTGATCATTCTTTAGCACAAACACTATTGAATTGCTCCACGCACTTTATGATGGTTTTAACACGGCCAGCTCTCTCTTGGTGTTGATCTCCTTCTTCAGAGGCTCGACAAGCCTATCTGGCACATGATATTTCATATGTATTCTATGAGAGATTGCTGATGTATGGGAGTGGGGTCTTGTAGCCCTCTGTCCCACCAGGTCACACATAATCCAAACAGAATACTTATATATTAACTGTGAACAGAACTTATGTATATATATTTATGATTGATCTCACATTGTCTCAATGTGATATTACAAATGTTGTGAAATAGGAAAAGGAAAAACCCTTTTGTTTAAAATGCAGCTATTAGTTATGTGACTGGGATGTCCATTGGTCTATGGCCATATCCTGGTTTATTCAACAGAAATACTGGGATTTAAGGAAGGGTCCACTAGATTGTTTGGGGGGACCTCTGTTTGATTACACTTTTGTGTAGCCTTGACTGGGGGGGAGGGGTTTATGTCTTCCTTACCACAGAATGGGTATGTCTTCTTCTGAGTATATATTTAAATTACAGTAAATTTTGTGGAAATCGACATCATAAATAAAATACTGTAAGGAAAATGAAACATTTTGCACAAAATAAGAGTACACATTTTTCTGCCTACATGTTCACTGTGAACTTTAAACGGCATTAGTAGTCAAATACTGAAAGCATGATCATTATAAATTCTAAAAAGAAAGACTGCACCAAAATTGTTTCACGCTGATAGAACAAGAGGTTATAGTAACCACTCATTTTGAGTACAAGCACATTTTCAGCAAAAAAGAATCAACTGCAGTGGTGAAGGAAAGAGAGATGGCAAAAAATTGCCAATATTATCAATCTGTAACGTTCACATAGGGTCCTGTACAAAGTTTTTTGTATTGCATTTCATTATTTAAAGAATGGATGTATTATGGTTTGGATGGCAGTTTGACTGCATGCATGACAAATGCATTTACAAGAAACAAAAAGGAAAATGTGCACACTTTTTTGGCAAAAAATTTCTTTCATTTAAATGTTTCTTTCATTTAAATGGTTTATGCACAATACAGCTCGATCATCCATGCTGTCACTAAAGTTTTTTGAGAGGGTCATCATCTTGCTCTAAGTTTATAGGAGGCCATTCCCCTCTCCTCAAATTTAACCTCAGTGTTTGTGATGATGTGTAGCATCACAAATTATTTTGACAATAGAGAAGGATGTTAATATTTGATAAAGAGACATGCAGACTGCTGTCTATTTTCAGTAACCCCTTATTTGCACGTTAAGGTTGCTGAAAGATTTTCTATTCACAGTCTCCAATATTGTACAGAAAGTTGCAATTTGAAAAAAAAAAAATAAGAGCAGAGGAATACTAAAAACTATCACTGATATGAGTGCAGTCCTACAATGACATATATTCAAATATATAATGTGTGGTTTTAATAAGTTGTTGACTGTAGATGAGTTAGATAAAAAATAATATCTTTCATAAAGAAATTCCTCTGAAAAAGCTAAAAGATCAATTCTGTCTAATCACACATTGGTTTTTAAAAATGTATTGTTGTAAGTCATATGGTAGAAACACCATTGAATTACAAAGTGCATCACATCCAAATTCCAGAGGATGCATGTCACATACTCATACTTCTCCTACTTAGTTATGCATTGTACACTTTGGTTTAACTATTGTAAGTCATATGGCTGAGATGCGTTTTAATTTTAATGATCGAGAACATCTGACTTTCAGCCATCTTTTATTGGATGGATTGCCTGCCATTAAAATAACCTGCTGCAGTTGTGGGTGAGGTAAAGTCAGGCTTAGCTCCAAAAAAACCATTTACAGGTTAGCTTCAGAATCTTTTTGTTTTCACTTATTCAACTTTTAAGTTTTTTTTATTCTGTGTGTATTATAGCCATCTAAAAAATGCACAAACTGTGTAACAAATACTCTAATCCCCCAAAGGAAGATTCATGAAACAAAATGTCAGTGTGGAATCCATGATACCATCTATTCAAACAAGTTGCCTAAGGACTTCAGCAGAAAAACTGCCACACAACGTCAAAGATCCACCACCGTACTTCACAGTGGGAATGAAATGCTTTTTCATGTCTGTTATTGTCTACTCCAAACCCCCCGGTGTTTGTTGCTAAAAAGTTTACTGTTGGTTCATCTGACCACAGAACTAAAAGTTCTGGTAATGTTTGGCACTTCGGTTTGTTGATGTCATCAGGGGCACTTTTCTTTGAAGCCTCTCAAAATTGGTAGTTATGTAGGGGACATCCGCTAGTAGTTTTGAAGACTTTAATATGTCGCACACATTGTAAAAATGGACACGGAGTGTTTTGGTTTAATGGAATGGAGTTGCTGTAAAACAACAAAATATTATGTATTCCTGGTACTGGCATTACGACTTGCAGCTGCGTCTTACTCACCAATCGCGAATGAGCCGATTTCTGAGGCTAATTACGTACCAGTGTGCAGAGAATGTCAACATCCCAGCTCCCACTAACCAAATACAAAGTAAACAATCTCAATACTATGTACATATGCCGTTTTCCCTGACGAACAGTAATAAAATGAAATTTTAGCATGTCATATAATATGTAACTTCAAACTGAGCCGTGTCGACCTGCAGTTCTCAGTTTGCCATGTGGCGGCAAGCTACTGAAACACGCTCACTGAATGAATTAACTGTTCTTGGGAATCACAACTTCTATACTGAACATGACTATTCTACAGCTCATCACATATACAAAACAACCAACAATATGTATTGCCACCTGCTCACCTGTAAAACAACGATAAAATATTATTTATTCCTGGTACTGGCGTTACGACTCGCCGCTACATCTTACTCACCAGCCGCGAATGAACCATATTCAAGCTGTCAGGCACAACAGCACTACCCCTGGTCATGCAAGTACTACAGGCAGTGGTGACAAAGCATACAGCTTTGTCAACCCATTTTCCTTAAGATTAATTGAGGGGGGTGTGATCACAAATTACTCAAATCTGGCAAGATTTACCCACTCTGCCACACAGACATCAATACCTAACTACCGTCTGCAGTTTCACAACTGTAATTCTTGGAGACACGTTGACCACATGAACCATACTCCTTAATAGGTGCTAACTTGGTCTTGACTAGTTAATAATTATTGCATAGTGATGATGGGCATTTTCAACTTAGGGCTCAACATTAATATTTGTCCACTTTCCTGGGAGAAGTGAATTTACTTGATGGACTAGTTAGTCATCATGGCACTTGCCCTAAGAGACAAGTGGTTTCCAAGAAATGTGGGCCTGTTTCATAAACTGATAGCCAGTTGTTTGAGTTATTTGTGTCATAGACATGCGGACTGGGAGAACCGATCATGGAGAAACAGAGTTCCAGGCACGAGTGTGTAGATGCCAAGAGATTGTTAATGATGGGAAAGACAAGGGAATACAAGGAAAACTGAGGGCAGGACCAGGAAACCGGTGCAAATGGTACAGTGACCACACATGAAACTCACAGGTGAACAAGGCTAAATAGGAATAAGATACAAAGCAGATTTGTGGGGTGGAGCCAGGAGTACCCTGAGGAGGAGAGGTGCCCTCTGGTGGCAATCTGAAGGAACAACATAACAATTAGTATACATGAGATGGGTCAAAATTTACTCGAGATGGACATTCACGGCTCTCGTAAGCTTTTAGTTTTGGTTTCAGATGTTTCCATCAAGGAAAGCTTCGTTCATTTTGTCCATGATTGTTTACTAGCAAAAAAAAAAATCTAAAAAGAGTTTGAAATTAAGTTTTTCTTATTCCTCATGGTTGCCTACTGCCAGAGCATTGTGGGCTGCACTTTCATTAAGGCAAAGCCTGTTGACCTTCCTTTAGACTCCCTAAGGACTGGTTCCCTGGCAAGAGGGAGTTGTGAGAAGAGGTCTATTCTGTCCCCTTCCTGCCAAGATGATGTGTGACATTTATTCTGATGTACTTTTTGCTTGTGTAGTCAATGCCACCTCAATGTGAGTAGAATACAGAGCAATATCACCATTTCGGTGGCCTTAATCCCTGTGTGCAAGCTTGAATCTTTGGTGATTGACCCTATCTAAGAGGACGCATTGCAACAAAACAAAGTAGTGAAATGAAACTTTTATTGAAAACTTAAAGAGTGGCAAAGTAAACAGCCCAAAGTAAAGAAAATTCTACACTACTTTACGGTTGGTGGTAAGTTGCCCACAAATAAAATACACCATCAAAAGGTGGACATTTGTAAGTTGTACACAATACACCATAAGGTAAATATTGGTACATGGCACTGAAATTAGTGAACAACAAACATTGCACCCATAAAATGCTTCACTGTCTCAAAGTGCATATGCAGTGTGTTTTTAGTACAGGGCATGTCATGCGAAAGGAAGGACATGCCACATTGGAATCTGTCTTTCGGTGTTTGACAAATACTGAAAGCCAGCTCAGTGCAGGTTTAATTTGTCAACACCTGGATTGTAACTCTTTCCAGCCACCTTCCGCCTTACCTTCACATATTTGTCAGATGCTTCCATCTTTGCCTGTATGACAAAGACGAGTCATAAATGTGCAGATACCTCCACACTTCTTCACACAGCAGCTCATTGAAAGTGTTCATGATGAATACTCTCTTCGTCTACTCCTTCTTTATTGATACCTGACCTTTTAAAGTAGTTTTGGAAATATAGGTTTTTTTTTTTTGTTTCTACTGGAATGCTCTTAGATATGTACCAGGTTTGGGGGCCTGCTGTATACCAGGAGTATTCCAGTCCATGTAACAGGACAACAAACTCCTGGATACATCCGATTGGTCAAAAGTCTTAACTTGGATTGGTGGCACAATGTCTTGCCCCTCCTCTAAAACTCTTCACCATTGCTCCAGTGTGTCCTCAGATATAATTTATGGCTTATTATTACTGGTGTAATTTGGTAGATTATACAGATAGTCTGACAAACAAAATGAATTACACAAATAGTTTTATTAGAAATAAATGATATACAATATAAATTATTAGGCATATATAAATGTACTATATATACACACACACAGACAACATATAAAAACTTTTCGTGAACATAAAGGAACCACTAATAGAAATGCACCGAACTGTGACATTGATCCGCCATGTTGGAGGAGTAAGTGTTCTGGATACAGCAAATAAGTAGTGGCCATCGTCTTTTTTGTGTTTTTTTTTCATCAGTTATCTTATTCAGAAAATTTGAAAAGATGAAATGTTGTGTACAGAGCTGCACCAGCAGCTCTCATGACCAGCACACAAAAAATAAATTAGCCAAAGGAATTTCATTTTACCATTTCCCAGCTTGGAGGCAAAGAGAGGGTGAGCAGATGAGTGAGGTAGTGAAAAGACGTTGGATGGTGTGGGTTTCACAAAAAACTCACATTTGACAACGTCCCGGATTTAACGAGAGTGTGCTCTCTACATTTACAGTGTGGTATGTACTCATTTAAATTTGCATTACACTCTGTTTCCTCTGGATTGCCAACAAGCTAGCTAGCTGATTGTAATGGACTATGTTTACATTTACACATTTGATCATTACATGCACTGCCTGTGTGAATCGAAACCTTGGTGTTGCTAGTGCCATGCTTGATAAGTTGAGCTACAGATAGTTTACATGAATATGAATTATGTGTTTAGCCTTTTACATTTTATTTACTCGTAATTAGCCAGTACTATGGCAGTGGGTCAGCGCTGTATGTTCAACAGAAGCTGACCCCACTGCACTATGGGTATTGGGTACCATGGGGCTCACTCAGCAAAAATGGAATGTTCCAGTGTGGCATTTATTTAATTATTTTAAGTAATATTTGGTAGTTTTGATATAAATAAGATTAGATTATGTTTAAATAATCAAAAGATTGTCATGGGATATCCTGATTACATTTATATTGCCCCTAAAATTTTACCCTGCTTACAACTCTTACAGTACCACACACACACACACACACAAAGAACACTGAATCATTCATAACACTTGCCTTAGCTGTGACGATGATGTAGTTGCAGCCTGCCAGTTTGTAGACTCGCAGGTCTTGCACCCACCTATTTGTAAACTGATTGTGTGCATTTAATGATTTCAAGTTTTTAAATTCTTGATAGGTGTATGAACTTAAACCAAACACAAGTTAAGTGCCGAGGTCTGTGATTGAGACAGGTGGCAACGTATCTAAATCTGAACTCCATTCATAGTTGGGCAGCTCGTAATGATGTAAGTTATTAATTAGTGCTATTTTTGCATCGTAACGACTCCTTGCTTCTCATGTGAGCTTATCTCGGTAAGGAAATTTCTCTCTAACGTGTTCTTGTAACATGATGTTTTAACATACTAGTGAGAAACTATAAGTGTGGATGTAATCAGTGGATGTAAACAATAGCGGTACTCCCCCAACATGGCAGATACATCCCAGGATGCTCTAGTGGCGACGTCAGCTTCGTATCCTCTATTGTTGAGCATTCCCAAGAACAATCCAGCTTCTGTGGTCTCCATTGTGAATCTATCCACACAAACTCATGCAAGGTGATTTACAACAAACTGTATTTTTGGTCTGGGTCCAGTCTATTCTGTAGCACCCAACATAGTGCAAACAACTCTGTGCTATGGGCTGGAGACCGGACGACCCACACTGGCTTTCCATCCAAGGTGGCATCCTCCTCATCAGACTTCATATCTACTGCTGTGGTTTTAGATATGGCAGCCTCTTCCTCAGTTTAAAGAACACTAGCTCTGGCCTTGTGCAGCTGCAAAACACAGGAAAAACAGAAATTAGACCACTGAAAACATCAAATGGGGAAAAAATCTGAAACTACTGCGGAAATTATTATGTTTTGACCTACTCTTCTCTTCCTTTGCCTCATGCATGCAGTGAGCTTGTCCTGCTCTTGATTCTCTTCTTGGGTCATCCTATAACTCCTTCGAACAGTCTCATATTAGGTCTTGCAAGATGCTAGAGAGAGAGAGAAAAAGTTTTGTTTATTGCTGAATGCAGCGTTTACAGCAGAACAGTAAATTGTTTTAAGTTTAGGACATTCGACAAAATCCCTGACAAAGATAGGCCTAACTATGGACATTGTGGCTCACCTTTTACAAGTTCAGGATCCACAACTGAAAAAGTCATAGACACGTCATTCAAAAGACATGTTGTTACCTCCAGGTTGTATGGGAAAGATACGCTAGAAAATGAAAGATTGATTAAAATTTAATTTAGAATTCTGGGTACTGTTATGAAACAATTGTGATGATATATCAAAAAACACGTTAGCTTACCTTGGCCGTGGATGGTATCTGTGCATTCTACGCACAGCTTTCTGTAAAAAGCAAAATTAGTATAAGGGTTAATTCAATCACATTAAGGGGCAGAAGCAGATAAAAAAATGCAAACACATCAGAATGTGTGGCAGTCGTACAAAAATGACCCGAAACAGTTCTTTCCTGTTCGTCTTATCTGCTTTGGTGCAGGTACCTCTTGTGCCTTTTTGAGCTCTCTGATGTCTGACTCTGTCCTGTTCAACTGCTGAATAGCATTCTCCATAAATGTTTCCTGCAGCTCAGACATCTTCTTAAAAACTGCATTTAACATGGACACCATTCTTTGTCTTTGTTCAGACTTGGCGTTCGAATAACACTATGTAACAAAATTTTTACTTTTTCTTGTTCCTGGGCAGAAAGTGTTGTTTCCCAGTTGCTTATGCCTAAAGTAAATGGAAAGGACCTATTTTTCTCTTCAAACTTTGCTTTTGTGACCTTGGTAATTGGGGGCTGATACCTGAGAGTGAAGTACATTACATTTCGTTATCCAGGTCACAAAAGCAAAGTTTGAAGGGAATAATGGCCATTTTCTATACTTGTACAACATAAGCAATTAAGGAACAACACATACTATCCTGGAACAAAATTTGTGTTACATAGTGAACTAGAAATTCGCAGCAAAAAGGAACAGCCTCCCACTCTGTTGCAGTTGCATACAATTGGTTACTTTCACACTACGCAATGCACACATACTGTACAGAACTGATTGGACAATACTCAACCTTAGATTTTGAGTGGCTGGTTTGAAAACTGGGCCGTGTCTTCTTGCTGAGGAGAAACATTACAAACAAGCAAAAAAAATAATAAATAAATAAACCTCCTGTAGCCTATAAACTTTTACCTTGACCTTTCGTTATCTCTCCCGACTGTTCTGCCATATTTCCACAATTGCAGATTGTAGAAGCAAGGGTAATTCCATTGTGCAGAGTGGTAGAGATTTAAGCAAAGTCTACTTAATGTTATCTTTATAATTCACTTCATTTACATTTGTTTTAGTGTGTGTTTGTAGATTTGATATCTTTTCCATTCATTTCACAGTAAACTGAGTCATATCATATTAAATAGTGTTTATCCTTTATTATATAAAAGCCAGAAAACACCAAGATATCTCTGCTATCAGGGTTTCTTTGCCATTCAGATTGCTTTCAACTTGACTTCTTTCCAACAACATACAGTATGTGTAACAAAACTTCGTGTGAGACTGCTTTTAGACAATTGTAATGATTCGAGATAGAGAAGTGTCAGTCAGATGCAAAAATAGAAATAGTTTAAAAACACATTTTGAACATTGACACCTACTTACCTGAACTGCTAAGGGGGAAGGGAGAGGGAAGGGGGCAGGCTTCTGTACTCAGCCCCACCCAGACCATTGACTGTTATTAGCATTTGAACGGCCAAGCCATCAGTGAATGAGTGTGGTTAGGCCGATTCCTTTGTTTCACAGCTGTATTCAAATATTTGTGGGTGTTTGCAGGGCCGCATAACAAAGTTCTGTAGGCATCTGAATATTTCTGGCAAACAGCAGGTTTGACGAACGTTTACTTTGTCCGGACATTCCCGGATACACCACTTCTCATGGTGCCCATTGAGAGCTTTGAACACAAATAGCAAAATGTTAAACTTAATCTTAAATGCGACTGCAAGCCAATGAAGAGAGGCTAGAACTGGAGAGATATAATCCCTCTTCTTAGTATCTGTAAGAAGATGAGCAGCAGCACTTTGCACCAGTTGTAAATGAGACAACGCTGACTGGCTAACACCTACATACGTAGAATTACAGTAATCTAAACGAGAAGAGATAAAAGCATGAACAACCTTGTCCAGGTCACTATGAGAAAGGAAAGGTTTGGCCTTCACTATCTGTCTCAGCTGGAAGATGCTCCTTTTAACAGCTGAATTTATTTGTTTGTCAAATTTTAAATCACAGTCAAAAATGACAGCCAGGCTTTTGGCAGATGTTTTTACGTAAGAAGACAGCTGGCCTAGGTTCTGCGTTAGAGTGTTAATACCAGTATGCTGGCCAAATAAAATCACATCGGATTTACTTTCATTAAGAAAAAGGAAATTATGAGCCATCCACTTTCTAATCTCCTCTAGACATACCTGAAGGATTTCTAGTGAGCAAGAGTCAGTGGGATTAAGAGGAAGATTGAGTTGTGTGTTATCTGCATAACAATGAAAAGAAATATTAAATTAAACTTAGTGACTTATTACTTGTACAGACATATCGCTGTTCGTTAACTGTAATTTTTTCTGTAAAAGGGCATTCTGTGGATTTGTTTTCAATTTGACATTGAAGCTTTACAGAATTAATATTTTAGATGATGGTAGAGTCTGTGACTACACTTGTCTAAATTTCACTGAAAAGTATGGCATTGTCCGTTAGTACCCTCTGAACAATCGCTGCCACGTGCTAAGCAGTGAACAACTTCACACGTCCATTTTCATAGGGTCTTCTTTGAGTACAGCGCACCTTAGAGAAGGGAAACATTATTGATTAACTGTATTCATGGGCTGCATTGTAAATTTGGTTACAAATTATTCATACCTACAAAGTTGCTTTGGGTGTCTTACCAACCCTCACTCCTGAATAACTGATACCACGCATGAACATGGCACATTAGGAAGTACCCTTAAGGAGACTCACTCACAGAGAAACCATGATTTATTACATATTTTACAATGGTTGCTCAGATGCATCTGTTCATTGTGCCGTTTGACAACCAGCTGTTTCACAGCTTTAAATAAATATAAATACTCAAAGAAAAATTTGCTGTCACCTGATCCACCAGAGGACACCCAAGTTCCCTCTAGGACTGATTGCTCTCATTGGTGTGTAATTACCACTGCCCTCACCTGCAATAACTATATTCATCAATTCCTTCTCACCTTCATTTTGTCATTGTTATACAGTATGTGTATTCAACAAGAATTTAAAAATTCCCACATAAATCATTTCATAAATCATAAATTATTTCAGCTGTTCTGCAAGAATTATATTTCACCATTTTAGTTCTTCAGGAAAAAAAGTCAACTAAATGCACAATTTTTAAATGGATTTGTGGGAACTGTTTTAAGGATTAGACATAATTTGTCTGTTATATATAACTTGTGAGATTTCATTTAATATTGTACCCACCGGAAAATGAATCCATTACATCTGGGTGAATTACAATTGTCTAATATTTTTATACACTGACGAAGGCTAAGCTTTTCATGTTTTGTATTTAAATAGGTAAAGTAAGTAAGTACCTTAAGTAGGGTGACCACGCATCCTCTTTTTCCCAGACATGTCCTTTTTTGAGACCTAAAAATTCATCTGGGGGGTTTCTAAATCACCAAAAATGTCTGGGATTTGGCTTCTGCTTACAGTCATTGTTCATTGTGTGTTGCTGTCCGTCTGCCCCATGTCACCATCCTGCCCCCATTGTCCACATTATTGAAAATCAACATATGGTCACCCTACCTTAAATGAAAACAATTCAACACAACCAGAACACTCCACTTGCACCGATAGTCACCACGTCTAAAATGATACCAAAACGTAAAGAAGAGCACTGGAGATATAAACCGAATTATTGTAAAACAAAATAAGGGCCTCGCTCACCCAAATAAACATAAGATAGATAGATACTCAGATTCCAAAAATATGCTGCCTAAGTATTTAAAACTTGACAATAAAATCTGATAAAAGTATAACCAACACTAAGGCTGCTTCGCCTCAGGTGCTCAATTCTAATTCCAGACGTGTTTTCCCCCATCCAATTAAAATCCCATGTGATTTTCTCCTGGGTCCTTCAGTCCTACCTCTTACACATAGGAGGAGTATATTTAACTATTTAACAAAATGCTGGGTGCCCAGCACTGAGGGAGGTGTGTACCTATTGCTAGAGTTGAGGTCTGGCAGTGACAGGTACATATGTCTTGCATGGAGGTGTTTTAAGTAGGCTTGAATATGAGACATGTGCTTCCTGAAGAGCACCCATGATCTCCCATGGGATGGAAGCTCTAACACAGAAAGAAGGTAGGATGGTTCCTGGCAGTGCTTGTTTGTGGGATGGCTCAAATAGTCTGAACAGGGCATCAGCTTTGGTGTTCTTTTAGCCCGGGTGATAGGTCACTGTGAAATTGTGGAAGATAAAAAAAAATGGAACCTTCCTTTTCTATAGCTTAGTTACTTTTCTCTGACATCAGTTTTGACAATCTCCAAAGAAATTGATCCTCGACACAGAGCACAAGATAAATGTTGTTTTAACAGAGAGAAAAAAATTTCAGAAGCAGACAAACAGTGCATCCCCCTCCCCAAGGGGTCATGCTCCCAAACAAAGAAAACAGTTAGCGTATATTGATTTGCTGGCCTTCCCTAAAAGGACATCTGAATCGGGATTGGTCACTTTGGGTTTTCCATTCACGGTACATGATCATGGTACATGATCTCCCCCCGGACCAGCACAAGGAGAAAGGTGTTCCCCCTTTTTGCAATTGGACATACAATAACTCACTCTACCTAATCCGTTCTTCCAGATATCCAACTTAAGCATATTATTACAACATTAAATAAATGATTCTTTCACACATTAAAGCTTTATGCATTAGCAAAACTGTGCAACACTACAAATCAACTCATACTTAATCTAACAGACTGCCTGTCTCATCAGCCCTTTGGGTCGGCACAACATTTTACAAGGTCCTGTTTTCAACTTCTTTCTCCTCGCTTCCCAGGACCAACCCAAGTGTTTACCCGAGTATGCACATCTTATCACAAACATCTTGAGCAACCCAGGGTCACATTCTCATAACAGTGTACATAACATGAACAACTTCTTCGTGCCTAAGGCCTAAAATATAGCATCAATCCCACAATGCCCTGCTAGTTACTACCTGTTAAGTCCCTTCCATAAAATTAAGGCTTGTGAAGAATAATGGCTAAATCAAGGCCACCTGGCTTGCCTATGATGCTGGTTCCTGACGCATAACTCGTGAGCTACTGGTAGCTTGCAAGGACTTTATGAGTAGCTCCTACAGCCATTGCCTATATGGCAATCTAAATTAAAAATTAAAAGTCTCAGTTAAAAAAATAAGAAATAAAATAAAAATACGAAACTCAAAAACTATGAAAGAAAAACTCTGATGGTACATTTCTGAAATCAGCATGGAAAAAGTACTTTTAAAACCCTGTGTTGTTTCACTTGAAGAGTCTTTCAGGAAAATTTATTGTAGGCCTACTGCAAAATATTTCATGAGATAAAGGGTAGACATGCATTGGGTATTGAAACATAGCCCAAACATACAAAAAGACAGCTGTTTAGCCCCCTTTGTACCCTACCCAACAATGTACGTGTTGTGAGTGAATTTACTTATAAACTGTAAATACTTTCCTGAACAAATGATAGTTCAGTCAATCCCTTAACACATTAGTGGTGCCAGATGAAACATGAATCTCCCCCTTACTTCCTTCATAATCATAATTCACTCGTAGTGTTTGTATTCAGTTCATCAATCCAGAACATTGAGGCACTTCACACTTTGTCCTTACAGAGGGTCACCCAAAGTTTAAAGAAGTAACCAAAAAATATATCATGCATGAAATTATGTGAACAGAAATGAGATACTTTAAGATTTAATTTCTGTGTATTGGATAAATAATTTATTACCAAAGGGTATGTACCATTGAATGGCAGAAGTCCAATTCAAGTCTCAAAATTTTCCAATTTGAGAATTGCTTGACTGTACATGAAAAATGATTCGACTTGCCTTAGACTGATCCAAGACTCCCATCTTGATTTATGACCTAGTATCACTTCTTAATACATTATGTATTATACTATATATTTAATGAGTCCGTCACACAACAGTGATAACTGGACTCTTCAACACGATTCAACACTTGCTGCCCAGAAAAAAAAGGCTGCAAAAATTAAGAATATACCATGATGGATCAAGATAAAATATTATTAGTTTTGAATTTCCACAGTTTATGATTAACACTGGGGGAAACAGTGGTTCGGTGGTTAGCATTGTTGTCTTACACCTCTATGGTTGGGGGTTCAAATCTCATCCTACTCTGTATAAATAGACTTTTGGAAATGTTTTCTCTGTCCTTCGTGGTAGTTCTAAATTGCCCATGGCAGGTGTGTGTGTGTGTCTGTCTATCTGTTTGTCTGACAGTTTGTGTCTTAGGCTGCATGGGATAGGTTCCAGTCCACCCCACCCCTCTCCCGCATCCATGACCCTGCAGAGGATAAGGCAGTTTAGAAAATGGATGGATGGATGGTTGATTCTTAAAACAAGGACAAACAGACTAAACAGCAGTTTTTACCCTGTTGCCATCAGAGCACTGAATGCCACTTAATTTTCT
>JAACJT020001567.1:0-14647 GCA_009936485.2 Gymnarchus niloticus | reverse complement strand
CAGAGGCTCTTGTGAGGATTGATCCAGTGATCTCTGTCCACCTCAGCTTCTCTGAGATCTAGAGCCTGAGGAGCCTGATGACAGTTTCCAATGGAGAGCCATCAGGGGGGACAGTGGACAGGGATAAAAGGATGTTGAAGATGCCATGGAAAACAGGGGCCAGCTGTGCTCTACATGGCTTTAGGAGACAGGAAAAGATGTCATCAGGGCCAGCAGTTGTTTGTTCACTAACTGCTTAATAATAATAATAATAATAATAATAATAATAATAACAACAACAATCTTGATAAATATCAAATTTATTCTGCATTACACTTCACTGACTTTATTTGGAGGGGATTTAAATTAAAAATTCCAAACATTTAAGAAAGTTGTAATTTTTCCCTCTCTTGCCTCCATAAATCAAATGCATCTTCCGTAGCAAATTACTGAAAACTAATTCTTTGCTGCTGCACAGATGCTTATGTAAGCCTGAGGCACACCTGAGGTGAGGTCTAACCCACCCCTGAATGGAATATACCATATACAATGCATACTTTTGGGGGAGTCACTGTTCATGTATTATTTATGAGTTATACCATGATAAACGTACACCAGTCAGTCCTGTAAACATGATGGGAACGTGATTTACATCCCATAGTACAAATATCTGTCCCATGTGACAGGGCCTAATTGTATTTAAGTGGACAATACCAGATGGACATTACAGTTTTTTTTTGTTGATTGCTTATGCGCTCTCTTTGAAA
Organism: Gymnarchus niloticus; assembly: GCA_009936485.2. Classification (NCBI taxonomy): domain Eukaryota; kingdom Metazoa; phylum Chordata; class Actinopteri; order Osteoglossiformes; family Gymnarchidae; genus Gymnarchus; species Gymnarchus niloticus. Next base: position 13,901 of record JAACJT020001567.1, on the reverse strand, counting down.
CTATAGGCTATTTTTGCAAAACTCTACACACTAACCACAAAACCTTAGACCAAACCAGCAAAACATTATACATTCTTTAAAAAAGCAAACAGTTCTTGCAAAACCCTTCAAGCTCTTTTAAGAAATTGTGTTTTTGCATCAATATAATACACACAAACCAACATTTGAATAAGTACATGTGTGCAGGGCATAGAAGTTTGCAAAAAAGTTCTCTCATTCATGTAGTAAACACACATAGACATGGGTATCCAAATGTGTAAAGTATGGACGTGTATTTCGAACATAACACACTATCAAGACAAATAAAATGAAAAGTTTTTTTCTCAGCATATTCTAACATTCCTCATACAACAAAAGCACAGTAAAAAAGAACAGAAAGGAATTAGTCTAAATCTCACCTTATTTGTGGGTGTGGCCACATCACATGTGATGTTGTGTTGAGCTAGGCAGCATGGAGAGTATCACCTGGAGTGCCGTATCCAGGCCTGGCATGAGCCCTGATCGATGTCTCCACAAGCCTCCTCCATTCAATGTAGAAGGGGTATGCGTTGGTGGGGCTGACCATCATACACCTTCCAACGCCATGCAGAGAAGAATTCTTCAATAGGATTCAAGAATGGAGAGTATGGGGGCAGATTGAGGTCAATGAAAAGTGGGTCACCAGTAAACCAACTGCGAACCATTGTCCCAGATGATAAGGTACCTCATGGTCATCAGGAATTAGTCTGTTATGGAGGGTGTCCAGAAACGTGATAACGTGTGCAGTATTGTAATGTAGTGTAAGGAGTGAATGAGTGAATGATTTGCTGTCTTCTGATGTTCTCTTCCATCAGATTCCTGTCAGCTCACACTGGACCCCAACACAGCAAATCAACACCTCTATCTGTCTGAGGGGAACAGAGTGGTAACATGGAAGCGTGAGCCTCAGTCATGCCCTGATCACAAGGAGAGGTTTAAGTGTTACCACCAAGTGCTGTGTACAGAGGGTCTGACTGGGCGCTGCTACTGGGAGGTTGAGTGGAGCAGGGGTTCGGTCAATATAGCCATCACATATAAAGGGATCAACGGGAAAGAACTGGGTAATGACAGCTATCTGGGATACAATGACAAGTCCTGGTCTTTGCATTGCAGTCCCATCAGTTATAGTTTCTGGCAAAATCATGAAAAAACGAATGTATTTGGCCCCCCCTTCTCCAGAATAGGAGTGTACCTGGATCACAGGGCAGGAGCTCTGTCCTTCTACAGCGTCTCTGACACAATGACCCTCCTGCACAGGGTCCAGACCACCTTCACTCAGCCCCTCTATCCTGGCTTTTTTGTTTATGGATCTACAGTCAAACTGTGCCGACTAATGGCCTGTTAATATTTTCCCATAGAACAAATATCCATCCATCTTTAGCCGCCGCGGGTGTATTGAGAACAACACGGTACTGTGTCTTACAGCAATCTATTTTACACCATTGTCTTTCTGTAATGGTTATTATTATTGAAATTTTAATTGCATTTACCCGATTTTACATTTGAAGTTTTAAAGTTTATAGACGAGAGGGCCTGTTTTTATCGATCTTAATGGGGTACTTGTGTGTATTTGATATTCTTTACTCCCTTTATGATATTGTTTGCAGTGGTTTGATATTAATTGTTGAAAGTCAATCAAATACACAGATTCTTGATTGAATTGCTTTGATTATTTAGTTACTTTTCAATTGTCATACTATGTTGTTTTAATTGATATTGAATAATCGAAATCAAACTTACATCTCTGGCTCATGAAGTCATTTTACTGAAAGGGGATTTTATGATTTACAGTATACGATAAAAGTGAGTACACGCCTGCCCAATGCAAATAAAAGTTTTAATTATTTAAATTAGTATCATATTTTTAAAAACTACATGAATTTGATCAATGTTATTTATTATTATTATTTTGCTTAATTAGGTTAAAAAGACCAAATGAGAATTTCAGGCTCACATTCAGATACTCAGAAACAACAGTGAATACCCCCGCGATGCAATTTCCTGTGAAGTTTAATTGCTACAATTTTGTTTATTAAAATATACATGGCTGGTTGACTAAGTCTTTGCTAGACTGCTTGTTAAGTAAATATCTGAAACACTCGATTTTTACTCAGCTTCAGTCTTTTCTGTGCTGCCTTCACAGATGTGTACATTTTTTACCTGAATTTCTAAACCAAATTTGTAGGTGAGAGAACTTCTGATTGAAGAAAACTACAAATTCTGATTCCTCTGTCCTGGATTTATTCTGTTATGGGATTTTTTAAAATCGTCTTAAGGATTAGAAGTCAATCAGTTTAAATCCAGTTTCACAAGTTTTTGCTATTGTTTAGATATAATAAGTATACATAATAGTAATTAATCCTGAATCATCACAGTTTTAGCTAAAATTTCTTAAAATGACCTTTTTCTTGAGGGATAATAAAATGTTACCAGAGGAAACTGATCTGAAAAAGACTGGGTCTCATTGTATTATCATCTTTCTGTCTGTCACTGAAAGGCAATAATCCAGTCTCTCTAACTGTAAAACACTGATTTTTGCTTTACTGATGTATTCTTTATATTATTATTATTATTATCCTTCAGCTGCTAGTGTTGGCCATTGGTCATTTTGATTCCGATTTTAAACAGACTGACTCCGGTTCATTTCCATTCATTACCAAATAAGTATGAAAACCGGATGTGAGACTTCTTGCTTTCTGTTTCAATCCTGTATCTTTAGCTTAATTTTTTAAAACTCATTTTCTCCCTTTATCTCATTGACAAGACAGTCTTACCGTAATCACAGTATTACGAATTATTCAGGAACTGTAAAGATAAACATTTTTCTAATTGTCTTTTTGCAAACTGAGCATCTTCCTTCCACTTATAATTTCCTTAATTACATATAATTTTATGCTTCGTGTGTCACCACTGCTTGTCCCTCCTTGTCCAGGGAACAGTGAAGGGTTTTAGTTTGTCCTCATAAAGCAGGGGATAATTCCCTGGCCATGTCACTAGGAGTGTGCACAAATAGTTTTAAGAGCATGACAGTGGCTTCAGCCTATTATCCTGGCCACTGTGTTTGCCAGACGTCAATCCAATTGAACATCTGTGGGATTAATTTGATGGACAGGTTCAGAGTTTGGAACCACCAGGGACTCTGGATGCTCTGTGGGAAGCACTGGTGTCAGCATGGTACAGCATCCCTGTGGAAACATCCAGAGGCCTCACTAAATCAATGCCTTGCCACAAAGTGAGAATACTGGCAAAAAGGGAGAGGTTATCTCACCTATTAAGGGAGGACTGTATTTTAAAATTTTTTTTAAGCTGATGTCACTGTCATGCTCATCAAACCATTTTGGTGTATATTAGGAGTGTAACGGTGTATTATTGAACCGTTCGGTACGCCCCTGACGGTTCCGTACGCGCATGTGTACCACGGTATTACGATATAATTTTGTCATTTTCCGATACATATTGGCGCAAATACAAGACGGTGTTTCCCCCCCAAAAATACATCTAAAAAACTGGGGTCGTCTTATTTTCGAGGGCTACGGTTTAAATGTCACTATACAACAGCAGATGTCGTAAATTATCCGCCTTCTGGCTATCAGAGATTTATATGCAACTACGAGTTAGAGAAGAGAGGCTAAACTAAAACAAATATACTCTTCGTTCCAACGTGATAATGGCGAGTGCTAGTAGGGAGACAATGAGAGACTAATCTAAAGACGTCCCATTGTCTTTGAAATCCGCAGTGTGGGAACATTTTAAATTCGGCGTGCAGTACAATGATGAGGGAAAAAAAAGACGGTAAACAAACTCATTAGGGTAAAATCTCATTAGGGTACCTCATTATTTTACATTTAATATTGCCTATACAAGTATGTAGCCTGTTTAAATTAAATAGAGAAGGCAAATTAGGCTACTTCCAGGTTGTCAAAGCTTACAACACAGAATGCTTAAACAGGTAGCTCACTTGATGTTAAACTTTATTTAAATAATAAAGTGTAAAATACAAAGTCAAAATAAAGTTCATGGTTTAATTAAAGGATGATGTGTTTTTATTCTCTTCTTAAATATAAGGATACCGAAACCGTACCGTTACCATGGTCCCAATACCGTGACACATACCGAACCATGGAAAAACTGTACCGTTACACCCCTAGTGTATATACACATTCACAAACCCACACCTTCGGGAAGCTGGTGACGTTGACGAAAGACTTTTAAAAACTGATTTACCTCAATAAATCATGAGAATAATTCCACTGGAAACCTCCAGCTAATGTCTTCTCCAACTTAAAAAGCTTACAGTTTTATTAAAGTGTAGGCTACTTTTTATTGGCTAGCCAGGCTTTTCAATAAACACATATGAAGTATTATACGTATGAATTGGTTATCAGAGCTGCCTCGCACGTCCAGGGGTGGGGAATGGATTCTGCCCTTAGCCCTATAGAGCCTTTCCTTTGTTTATGATGTTGTCTTCCTGATACACTGATGTTTTGTCTATAAATGGCTGTTGTGTACACTGTGAAGAGCTGGCATCCTACCCAGGGAGTCCTCTGCCTTCTGCCTGCCTTCCTGGGATAGACTTCAGGCTCACCATGACCATATACTGAATACGTGCTTATGGAAAATAGACACAAGCTAATGCTTTGGAATACTTTTCATGTTTAAAATATAACTTAAGTTGTAAAATTTTTCTAGTGAAAGATGTTATCATTTGAGGGAAAATGCCAGTTCTCTTCACCCACATGTACATCTTACCACTGAAGGTTGCGGGATTAATGGCTGGAGGATAAAGCCTTAATGCTGACTGATTAGTATACAGTTATGGTTTGTAGATGAAGCAAACTGCTGAATGGTCAATAAATAATCGTCTACACAGCTGTTACATACTTCAAACACTTTTTTTTTTACACACTGGTCACTGTACACTACATAGACATTTTAGTACATTCCATGTACATACTTGTGTACTTTTTTCCTCTTTGTTATTTATATATGTGTAAATGGGATCTTATGTGTAAACATTGTTTTTTGATGCAATAAGTACTGTATGAGTGTCATTATATATACTATATGTATATTAGCAGAGTTCTACCACAAGAATTTCAGTATATGGCTAACTGTATGTGAACTGAATTGTCCAACTGACAATAAAGACTTGAATCTTGAAACCTGGAGTCTAGTTAAGAACTACTATAATGGCCCTGTATTAAATCCCGGAATCTGGAGGTTCCCCATGCAGTATCTGACAGACACGTGGCATTAATAGCAAGCTCAGACACAGTGTCGCCTTGCTGGTCAGCAGCAGCGGCGGGCACAGCGCCATCATCAACTGGACCAGATGTGGGGAACCCTTCTGGTGACGTATGTGTGGGGACTGGGATCATTTATTTGCAGTATGTAAGGGGACTACAGTAAACTTGGAATAAATTGTCAGGTGTAATTAGCACACCCCAGCAGTGATCTCATCTTGTTTTTGATCTTTGCCACCTCTTCTAATCAATACAGGTTCACTGAGCCCAAGTACCATCCGCAATACAGAGATCGAAAGCTTGTTTTTAAATTCAACATTTACTGTCAGACAAGAGGGTACCTCCACAGTGTAAGACCCCCACATTTCCCCCTCCACAATGGAATCCAATAATTTAGAGCAGGGAATTCATTTCTCAGAATTGAGGTAGTTATGAGCTTTTATCATAGTTGCTATCATATGATCTGTGATGATATACATGAATAATCATCGCATGGCCCTTAATCCCCAACATCCAGGGCTAACCCATATGGGTTAAAGTGGATGAAGGCTTCCTTTTGGCTTGGACAAGACAGATAAACATTCAAATCATGCATTTTAAAAGAAAATACACATCCAGCTTGGGAAACAAATATGACTGAGCTTTATTAAAATGCCTGGCCAAATCATACCAGAGCAGGATCTGCAGTGCTCTACTGAAGACCACAGAGATACAAGTTACACTCTCTGCATGAATGCTTAAATCACATTCAGGCTGGCAGCTCACCAGAACACACAGCAATTAGGAAACCCAAATAAGGCAGATATCAGACTGGTGGAACACCTCGTATGAAAGCACAAATGCCTTTACTGAGCAATGTGACAGGTCTAACTAAATTGTATAGCATCACAGTGATCTTAGCTAAAGTGTACTATTCCAACACCTTGGTATGAATAGCAATGTTTTACAAAAAGTCTAATCTGAATAGTTTATCAAAGCTTAAAATAAATATAAACTTTGCTTTATTACACTACAACAATCTAAATTATATGAACAAAATCAAACACGTTTAAAGTATTTATGACCCTGACCAAGACAAATTATCAGGAAATGAATGGATATTGTATATTTTTTCTATATAATGGCCAATTGAAAGTCTGTTCTAAGAGCTTAAGTTCTGATTTATAGATAATATATTTACATAAATTTGCAGCAGAAAAAAAAACTTTTAAATGGACAAACTGATAACTGAGTACAACACTTACACATTAACTCAGTTTTTATAAAGCTCTTTAAAACGTGCTACATTTTCCTGCTCTAAAGCAGAACTAAACTGTAAGACCGCTGTTAGACAGAACACACTAAACTGTAAGGCCGCTGTTAGACAGAACACACTAAACTGTAAGACAGAAAAATGTACTCACCAACTGGTCTGCTGAGGAACATAAGGTACATTATATGGCCAAAAATGTGCAGACACCAATTAATAGTGGTGTTGAACTTGGTTAATTAAGCCATACTCATTGCTGACATGTGAATAATTAAGCACACAGCCATGCAATCCCCAGCAACAAGCACTGGTGGCAGAATGGGTCATACTGAAGAGGTTAGTGACTTTCAGCATGGCATCATCATAGGATGCCACCTTTGAAAACCAGGATCAAATTTCTGCTCTGGATAACAAGTGAAGTGATTGTGATGTGGAAACTTCACAAAGCAACAAGAGTTAAGCTGTCATGTGGGAGGCCACACAAACAAAATGCTGCTGTGACTGAATGGCAGCTAATCCCACCAACCAGATTCTGTCATCTAAAGAAATGCCCTCCCAGAAGAGTGGGGGCTGTTATAGCAGAGAAGGGAGCACCAGGCTCTATTTACACATTTCATTTTGGACTGAGTTGTTGTACAGGCAGGTGTCCACCTACTTTTGCCCATAGAGTGTATAACTGTATGAAGACACTGACAAGACAGAGGGACTGAGCATATGCTGAAAATGCAACATCACATGAAGTTATAATCGTCATTACGTAGTCTCACAACGTGAAAACAAATAGTGTGAAATAATATCTCAACTATCAAACAGACGGGACTTTTTTTAAACATTTTCAATTAAATATTTTTTTGCTTAAAACCAACACCCAGACTATATCACACAATGTCAGAGTAAATTATTAATTACTTGATTATGCACCTGAGCATTAATGCCATTCCCTGTACGGTGACTAATGACTAATTTGCAAAAGAACATTACATTATTAAAATATTTAACTTCTAAGGATTGAAGTGTCACATGACTAGGGATGTTTTACTCCAGCTGCCCTGCAGTAAACCTCATATCCTTCATATGTTTTGCTATGTACAAAAGATTTAAAATATTTGGTACAACTTACAGGAGTTGCAGATGTCTTTTCAGTACAGTAATGAGGACTGTCTGGCTAATACAAGACTAAAATAATAATATTTTGATTAATTAGAATACACTTTTTCTCTAGATCGTCCGTATATCATTTGCATAACAGTGAAACGCAGGCTGGTAGGCTGTTTAGCACTGAAACACGTTATTATAGAACTGCCTGTGCTTTTGGTAGCCGGCATCTGGAAACACTTCATGACACTCAGACTGTGGTTTAATCTTCCTAACCATCCTGCTTTAGCCAGATTATAGGTCTTATATTATTTTTGAGTCGGTGTAGCAGTTTCCAGCAGTGCTAGCCCAGTCTTTGGGAAGGCGTTATAATCCTCTGTGTCCGATAGGAATCCAGATGTAGATCCCTCGAATGATTCATGCTGTGTTCCAGCCGTCTGAAAAGGACCTGGAGTTTCCTTCACCTCTGTTGGGCCTTGAATGTACATGAGGGTTCCTCTTGAAGACTTAATCTGCTTATGAATCACATAGTGGCTGGTGGATGCAGTCTGCATGCTTGGTTTTGGCATTACTGGAGTGGTAAACCTTTGTGCATCATACTGTCCTCCACGTCCAAACAGCGAGCTTTTAGATAAAATTTCAGATCCAACAACTTGATTCTTCATGCCATCTTGGTGAAACACGTCAGCCTTGTCACTGGATCTGAAGACAGACTGTAAGCCTGCCGACACCGTGCCTGTTAGTGACATAAAGCCTACCTGTGTACAGTTTGTTTGTGAAGCAGATCCAGTGATGACAGGGGACGTGTTCTTGGAAACGTTACACACCTCTGATCTCCCAGCAGACGACGATACTGCTGTTGGCGTCCATATTAAGCTGTAGTAGATAGCTAATATGATGGCAGCCAGTGAAACGGACAAAACATAGGCGAAGACTGTAGCTAGTCTCACCCACTTCTTGTTGTTCTTTGCAGCCATTTTTGCCTTTTTGTCTCCGGTGTATGTTGCAGGTTTGCCCCTCTCCAAGCTGACCATGAAGTCGCGCTCCTTCATGTTCCTCACTGTCGCCCCTCTGTGTGTCACCACCGTCTTTGCGCTTTTTTGATTAGTCGAGACGAAAGCAGCGATTAAGAAGATCAGGTAAACAGCGTAGCGCTTCCTATGTGCAAATGACTGCCTGTCACTCACCTGAGGGGCAGCGCGGTTTGTCTTTGACACTCATGCTCACTGCAGCTTCCCATCGATGCATGCAATTAATCAGCTGGTGCGTCAATGCTCCTAAATGAGGTACCCATGAGAGCTAGGACAATTTTCGCAAGACAGTGTTAGATTTGTCTGGAGCACCTATGTGAGCTCCTAAGGTACGAAAGATGACCGCATCCCACCTTGGCAACGAAGTGCCCGGCTTCACGTTAAATGATGGGACAGGGAGTCTTAAAGGGACAGTACCGGAGGGGAAAACCCCGACTGAATTTGATGGCTTACGGAAAGCTATCATCTAGTTTTATCATGATAAACGTCCAGTTCCCTGTTTGGTGAAGCATTGTCTATGTGCAGATAAAAAAAAAAAAATAAAAATCTCGGTACGTATTTCCTCAATAGCCAAGTGTAAAACAAATTAAACTAATTAAAATGTCAATTATATTTTAAAATTGTTTAGGGAACATGTAGTTAATTGCTTTTAAAAACAATTTAGAAAACCTATTTTTCCGCATTTGGTTTTTATGTTGTCATTTGTCGAAATTGGTGTATAGGTTGATTGTAAATTTAAAAAATTTTATTTTGGTTTTTTATTGATTTTTTAAATTAGTTTTAACACACTATTTTCACAAGGGTATGTGGCTATTTTGCTCTGATTTATTTACACAGGTATATGACTGAAGATTTATGGCAGTATAAACAGTAAGCGTGTAGAATTGGTTTGAGTCGTATGATATGGCTCACAAAATGATATAACATCAAACCTCGAAAAATTCAGGTACAATTAGGTATCTAAATGTAGTAACATCTCTTAAACCATAATAGAATATCCCTGCCATCACAGTGTACACAATACAGAGATGCCAGTCCAATTAACGACATTCTCCTGGACTGAGTGACGAAACCTGCAGAAACGTGGGGTGAACTTCACAAACACTGAATTGGAGGTGGGATTCAAACCCCCTGCCCTGGAGGTATAGGATACAGTGAGTCACTATACCACCCAAGTAATAGAACGCTAACAGAAAATGTACTGTAGTGACCCTGTGTTCCAGGGTAAAGAGAGCTGTTGCTGTGGAGCTGACACAGGCTGCTGCTCATAGTGAGTGCAGTACATCATCAGTATGTAGGTAACGTGTAAGCACTACACATGTTTGTTCAATGCCACTCAAACCTATTTAAGACATTCAATTCAATTCTATTTAAGTATTTGTCACGTTTGTTTTGCAGGAATACGGTGTGGTAGAGAATTCAACTGTGTGGTCAGTTTTTTTAAATCGTTACTGGACCTGAGTTCTCAGTTTCAGAGCCTGTGCTCCTTTTGGATGTGTAGGTCTGGAGGTCAAAGTAGAATGTGGATCAGTCATTTACCATGAAATTGGGATTGTTTTCCTAATGAACTGAACGTATCAAATGCGAAAATGTTTCCTTGCATAAATTTAAAAAAACACGGAAGAAAACATCTTATCAAAAAAAATTAATTACAGTGATATGTAGCTCCAGCTTCTACGCTTTGCTGCCATCCGTGTGTTTGTCGCCACCTAGTGGTAAAATTAAAGAATTAAACACAACTACCTAACCACCGCAATCAGGCAACGTCTTATGAAGGACCGCATACATGAATATATTTACTCTGATTATCCATTGCATGGCAACAGAGCAGAGCACCTGGCTTTTTCATTATTTTGTACACAGTAAACATCTATTTATATGCTTCAAGCCACAGTTCACTGCTCTTTTATTCAATGGGAAGTTAACTTTTTGAAATGTAAAACAGGACATATTTGATAAGAGATAAGCTTTAATAACGTATTTTTATTCACGTTTATGCTTTTATGGTGTCATGGCCCTTTGTACCGGCCGCTGAACTACAAAGTCCGTAGAGCTTTTCATCCAGCATGGCCTTTGTGTTAACAGGCAGAACAGACTGTCTGGCCATGATAACAGACTGGAGGGATTTTGGGCAGCATTCACAGTAAGCGACTGACTATATTGAGTAAAACTGTATTTAAACTCCTGTCTTTGTGAACATATCGTTTATGTTCTAATTTTGCAGTACTATATATTGTGATCAATTTTTTTTAATTATTTTTGACACTTAAATGTATCAATATTGTATTTTTTTTTAACTTGTGTCTATGGTGTTCACGTATATAATGAATGCAATACTACAATATACACAGTCAGTTTTGATTAAAAAAATGTAACATTTTCTGTTTTAGTGTTGAAAGGATTATCCATTTGTGGACAGCGTTGAAGTGATTGGCCAACTTAGGGTGTTTTGACACGCATGCTTAATGTTTGGCTGTTTTGAGAATGACGTTGAGTTCTGAGAATGGCGATTCTGGTATGAGAAATTTGCCAAAGAGATGGGGAGAAACTAACACACAAGATTGTCTAAACTGCTTAATGGAATAAAAATAATTCCTCCTGCACGGAGGATGCTACTCTAGCTTATACAGGGACATGAAGGACTGGAAACCAACCCAAATCAGTCTGTAAACCCCAAAGCCTGCAATGAGGGGTTCAGTGAATGAGGCGCTAACCCTGTGCAGCAAGGTCAGTTCACCAGAGGAAATCGTAGAGAAGGACAGCATGCCTGCCTCCCAGTCCAGATACACTCCTATACAATGGGAACCAGAAGACTTTACAGATATTTCTGTCCCCTTCTTACTGTGGATGACACGGTATCTTTCAGCAGAGCACCACAGAATCTGTGACTTGCCATTGGCTCCAAGCCTACAGTCATCGCCCCCTCCTTCCCTGCTGATTTCTTTGTTATCCACTCCTATTTCAGCTCCATCTCCATTCCACTCAACCTCCTAGTAACAGTGACCAGTCAGGCTGTCTGTGCACAGTATGTGTGTCCAGTAAGTAAATCGCTCTGGATGATCAGGGTACGGCTGCCTCTCTCGCTCACACGTTACTGTCCTGCTCTCCTCAGGCAGAGACAGAAGTCTGTTTGCTGTGTTGGGGTCCAGCTTGAGTTGGCAGAAATCTGTAGATGACAGGTGGAGTCACTACAGCTACCATCATCACTGTCATACTCACACATCAGATTAAAGGGTATTAAATGAGAAGAGACGGACTTACATTTCAGAAACCCTGGTCTGATCCTGCACTGTCCACCATGATCCACACTGTAGGATTAATAGGAAGACAATGATCAAGAAACAGTCGGTCTGTCTATAAACATTAGCATGAAAACATTGTTTTGTAACTCTGGGAGATACAGGCAACATCAGATCTCCAGTGTGAACACAAAAATGATCAGAATGCTAATTATATCACAAGGACAAGCATACAAATTAAACTGGTTTTCATAATGACTTCCATATTTGACTGGTACACTTTTCATTGAACACATACGATTTTGCAGCAATGATACACACATTAACACACATACCCAGTACAGTTCACTGTACTCACTTGAGTGTCTCCAGTTTACAGCTGGGAGCCTCCCGTAGATCAGAGAGCAGCTTCACTCCTGAGTCTCCAGGGTGATTGTAGCTCAGATCCAGCTCTCTCAGATGTGAGGGGTTTGACCGCAGGGCTGAAGCCAGGGAAGAACAGCCTTCTTCTGTGACTCTACAGTCTGACAGCCTGCAGTAAGGCAAATCTCATTAATAAATAAGATTACCTCAGTATTACACAACTACATAAATAACACACCACTACAAGTACCAAGTCTAAATAATTGTGACTACAACAATTAAAATTTCTACCAGTATATCTCCACTTAACATTGTGGACTCCCCAGTAACAGTGACCTCAGTATCTCCAGTTTACAGTGTGGATCCTCCAGTCCAGCACAGAGCAGCTTCACTCCTGAATCCTGCAGTTCATTGTCACTCAGGTCCAGCTCTCTCAGGAGTGAGGAGTGTGATCTGAGAGCCGAGGCTAACACATCACAGAATTTCTCTGTGAGATTACAGCCATTCAGCCTGGAAAAGGAAATACAAGCAAACTTCTAAATATTTCTCGACTGATTATAAAAAAAAAACAGTAAGCAGCCCTTATCTATTCCAAATAAGCATGTTTATTTTAAAACAACAAAGAAGATGCTAACTGAAATACTGACTATAGGCAAAACATACAAAAACATGTACAAAATACCATCCATTAGTGTAAAAATCTTATTTTGCTGCTTGCAAGTCTCTAACATGGACATTTAACAGTATCAGGTAGCATCCAAGGATGGATCTGAACATGAAGACACAACAACCAGGGTGGCTAGTTGCAGGGTTAACTATGGTCCACTTTACTGGGGGGAATCTGGACCACAGAGAACAAAGGGAAATGAAGCACCAGAAGAGGACAGTAAACACGCTGAAGGATAGAAACAGACAGGGCAGTCTAGGAAACAGAAAAACTACAAAGAGCTAAGACACAGTGGACTCTGGGTAATAGGGGCGATGAAATAGTCAAGTTTTATTGTCACGTGTTCTGGAGAGCACAGTGAAAATCTTATGCCAAAGTTGCAGGGGAGGGGACAGGGTATGGGGGGGAGGCAAAAAAAGGTACAGATTTACAATAAATACAAGGGATACAGTGCAACACAGACGGCAGGGTAATGGGGGGTTATACTGCATAGACATAAGGTAGTGCATAAGACTGGAGAGTGCAAAATTACAAACAGCCAATAATAAAAAAGTATGTTTAACCAGTGAGTATAAAGTGCAGTAGTGAGCAATTGTGCATGTAATACCATGACTGATTACTAGGGAAAGTTCTGTGCAGCTGAGAGGCAGAGGGCATACAGTAGGTCATTGACTGTTCAGTAGCCTGATGGCCCGTGGAAAGAAGCTGTCCTTGAATATAGCTAGAGAGAAATAAATATAGAGGAGAGTTGGGTAATTGGAAAAAAGAAACAGATGAGAAATCAATTATCAAGCTAGTCTGACGGGGGGGTGATCGCTAAATTGCGTGACATTCTCGCTCTTTCTTTATCTTTCGTTTCCCCTTAAGTATTCAACTTTTGTTGTTTAGTCACGCAGTCGTGTCCGACTCTTTGCGACCTCATGGACCACAGCACGCCAGGCCGCCCTGTCCTCCACCGCCTCTCGGAGCCTGCCCAAACTCATGTTCATTGCTTCC
>JAACJT020001566.1:0-14649 GCA_009936485.2 Gymnarchus niloticus | reverse complement strand
CTCAGCCTCGTGTTGCCTGAGTTAGGCTCCCGGCCCATTTGTGACTATAACCAGAATAAGTGCTTAGAAGATGGAGAAACAGAAGGATGGATTTTAGGTTAGAACTAAGTACCATTAGGCAATGTAATGTCAGACAATGTAACATTGTAATTAAATATGAAAACAGCAGGACACACCCATTTTTCTTTGGTAAATATGCCTCCATATCAAAAAAGACGTGCTGCCTGTCTTTGATTTGTGCCTGTAAGTCGCGTATCTGTGCCGTCTCTTCGGGACCGCTGGACTTCACGCACCTGGGAAAGCAGATCACGGTTGAACAGGAGACCAGGCACTGAGTCAGGCTTCATCGGTGAAGAAGGCCACTGACCTGCGAACGCCGTACTGCAGCTCAGCCAGGCGTCTCCTCTGCTTGCTGATGGAGCCGCTGCATAGAGTCTGAAGGCTGCTGAGCTCGTCCAGCTTCTGCCTGTAACCTTTATGAGTTTCCTCGGAAGTACAGAAGAAATGCTCGAGTCACCAAATACATCAATAACCCAGTCTAGCTAGGCATACCAGCTTACACTTATTTCCTACACTACAAATGCATTAAAATGCTATTGTAGAAAGTCTGATATTCCCCTAATGATTAGATTCCTTGGTTAATAAGAGAACTGTCAGCCTCTGTGGAATTTCATACTTCTTGCTTAGCTCAGATTCTTAATCTCCTGAAACATAAGAAAATGTATCTGGTGCGTAACAACTTGCTGAGTTCATGGTGTTTTTCTTTAAATAAAACTATTATAATAATCTGTTTAAAAGCAGAGATCTTTCACAGCGTCTCCAAGAGTTTTACTCAGTTTAATAATTAAAAAAAAACAAAAAAAACTCTTATACGTCGATTTTATTTCAATAGAAAAGAAACATTGAGCAAGTTTCCAATAGTGAAATACTTTTAAATTGAAGGTCTGTTACTTCATCCTTGTAAGGGACATAAACGCGGTCATGAAGTTGCGACACTCTGCTGTCACTCAGGACACGTGCAGCTCGTCAGATAATCCCTGATCAATCATTAATCCTAATGATGCAAGGTTAATCTGCCCTCTTCATCACGTTAGATCGTGGTCATTCCTCAGGGGATTTATATTTATATTGATGTGGTTAGTAACATCTGATCCTACAACGACATGACTTAGAAAGAAAGGCGGCTAGCCTCATGCGGACAGCTGTGACTTTAGATCAGATCTCCTTGTGGTTCGCGTCCTGGAAAGCAGAGCTGACGTTTGCATGCATGCAGCCCTCCGTCGTTTGCACTATAAGCCTGAAGTGGGCGGTCATCTGAGGCAGGCAGCTGTACAGAGCCATCCTCAGCAGTGACCGTCATCTACAGTATATATGAGCACAACTGAAACAGGGATATTTTAACGTGCGTTTAAAGGAGCCGCTCCATCCCGCAGTCACCGCATCTCTGCCATTGTCACGTTACTTTACTTTATTTCCTGTGCAGCTTGCCGAATGGCAAAGCACAGCGACCACGGAACAGCAGCGGGAGACGACGGCCGGCTTCGTCGACTCACATCCCCTACCTGCAGCTGCTGAAATTCCGACTCAATTCCCTCCCACTCAGCTTGACACTTTCGCAGTGACATCTTGTGACAGGCTCCCTTCTCGTGCCTCTCTCTCACGTACCACGGTCCTGCCGGCTCAGTGACAGCGACACAGTGACGAGCTGTCCTTCGCCGCCGTGCAGCACAGCCTGCCAAGGCGCGAGCCGTAATGGCAACAGTGTAGCTGGCACGCGACACTCTTCTCCGCGCCGGCTTTCCTCCAGAGACACGCCCCCGTCGAACCTGATTGGTTTATGAGCGGACAAGGCGGGACCGCGGCTTATCGCTCTTGAAGTCGAGACTCATGGCAGAAATGAATAGCTGTCGTCGTCATCACCAAGACTCACGTATTTGTTCAAGTCCCAAAACGCCGGGGGGCGTTGGAATGGGCTGTGGGTCGGTAACGAATATAACTTCCAAATTTCAATATATTTAAGACGTATTTGGTCGGGTCTTTGGCCTGCGTGATGGTTTTGTAACCGCAGACGTGACGCCAGCCCCATAACCGGCCGGGAGCAGATCACCCACCGGCGTTGTAAACGTCGGGTGGCCATAAACCAAGCGGGGGCGTGTCAGATTCCGTAGGGGCGTGTCTCTGAGGCAAACCGCTGAAAAATAAACCAATCAGTTCTGACAGGGGGCGTGTCAGATTCCGTAGGGGCGTGTCTCTGAGGCAAACCGCTGAAAAATAAACCAATCAGTTCTGACGGGGGGCGTGTCAGATTCAGTAAGGGCGTATCTCTGAGGCAAACCGCTGAAAAATAAACCAATCAGTTCTGACGGGGGGGCGTGTCAGATTCCGTAGGGGCGTGTCTCTAAGGCAAACCGCTGAAAAATAAACCAATCAGTTCTGACGGGGGGCGTGTCAGATTCAGTAAGGGCGTGTCTCTGAGGCAAACCGCTGAAAAATAAACCAATCAGTTCTGACGGGGGGGCGTGTCAGATTCAGTAAGGGCGTGTCTCGGGGGGAACGCGGGTGCGGAAAAAATAGCACCGCTCGCCCGACTTGTGACGTTGCGTCTCGGGCGAGCGGGGCGCAGGCATGAAGTTACCACCCAGTAACATTAGATGAACCAATAGGCATTCCCGTGTATTTTGAGATGTTTGGGACCTGCTGAGGGGGGCTTGGGGGATAGTATTGCTGCTTGTCTTCTGCAGGGTTGTGGGTTCGAATCCCACCTCTCCCCTGTATGCCTGCAGTTTGCATGCCCTTCCCGTGCTTCGCGGGCTTCCTCCCGCAGTCCAGAGACAGGCGTTGTAGGCTGACTGTCCTTACACAGCAATACAAACCAGCACTACCTCGGTAAATGGATGTTTAACATTAATGAATGGAGCTGAAGTGTGTTGGGATCGCAGCTGTGGAGGACGTTTTACACTAACCACACTATTTTAATAATTGATGATCATGCTCGTCTCACTTGGAATGTTATTCATGGTGATGAATAAACCCCTAGGAGACTAAAGAAGGGGGCCTGCAGCTCCATAATACGAAAAAATGTTGTTATATCTTCCATCAGCCTCTCCAGCAGCTCTCCATGCCTGTTGGTCAAACAGAAATGCCCAACAGCAGGCCGATGTTAAACAAGCAAGGTTTTTAAAAATTTGCGTCAAAAACATGAGAACATGGAGATGAGAAACGCAGGTGAAGCGCCGACAGGTGAAAACATCAGTCAGGTAGTGACTTTATTCCATTTCTGTCATTTAGCTCGATTTCCGAAAGAATCGTACAGAAAGTGCGCCTCATTTGGACTTTCTTAAAAGAATATTTATGATTGCCTGATTTTATATTGTCCTTTTAGATTTTATTCAGACATTAGTATAATCTATTCAGACAGCCGTTATGCAGTTATGTATATTTTACTTCATGGTGTTCTTACCTGATTTAAAGTTTCCAAAATCAGGCTGGTCACGGTGCAGCTTTTCTGTTGCTATGGTAACAGACGACGCGCTGGAATTTCTGAGCAGAGTCGAGGTGGTACGGGGTAAAACTGAGTTTGCTTATCATTGAATTATTATTTAATCATTTTTATTTGCAGTTCTGGGGTGCACGATGCGACATTGTAACTGAGTGAAACCCCTATAGCCAGATAAACGCTGCAATTGTGCGCAAACGTGCTTTGCCAGAATACTTTCACTGTGGATCCCCATTTACTCGGTTTACCTGTCATTTGCCTGAAGCCAAACATGCCATTCCTGAAAAAACCTCCAAAAGAACCGCTGAGCAAAGTGTGGGACAGGAAGGCGCAGAAGTGCGGACTACGGCACACGGTCTACTGGGTTAACGGGGACCAGTACACTGGGGAATGGCTGGATAACAAGAGACACGGTAGATGTGCGCTCCCTGGAGGGGCTCTGATCCTCTGATCAGGTGTAGAAACATGCATACCTTACCGCCACAAAAACTTTTAATGATGGATGTTTTGTAGGTAGTGCATTCAGAACAGGATTTCCGTGCATATGAAGGTTTATCTGGTTTGCTGTTTAATTTGTATACTGTATTACATAAGTGAAAATAGATTTTTTCAGCACTGTTCACAGTACTCCCTTTCCGTGATTTTAAATGATTCTGATTATTATTATGATGATGAGTTTACGTAGGATGATGATGGTGGTTATTATTATTGTTGATGTGTGTTTTTGGGTGTCTCATGAAATAAATTACATTTTTAAAATTAATTATCTGCCACTTACGCGGCAACGGGGTAATGCAGATTATTTCCAGGTAAGGGCATTAACATCTGGAGGAAGAGTGGACTTATTTACCGTGGAGACTGGAAGGACGGAAGACGGCATGGGTTTGGGTCGCTAAGCAAGTGGAACCCGGGGCCTGATGAGTACGTGAAGCTTTATTCGGGAGAATGGAAAAATGACAAGAAGGACGTAAGTGTCTGGTGGCAATCAAGCCGATCAATAGGCAAGACATAATTGATACGTCATAATGATTTCAGACAGAGTTTATTAAGGGGTTTAGCATAGACAAGAATGGATAAGAGCGAGGGAATCCCTGGTGGTTATTAAAATGTAATTTGTATGAACAAAACTCCCATTATTTAAGAATTAAAACTGTAACATCGTGTGTTTCAAAACATGTATGCATCCATCTTTAGATTGCCTTTCCTGGTATGGGTTGCGGTCTAGCTGTGTCAAAACAAATTGCATTTGACATTATCGGCATTGACTAGAAACTGTCAGAATTAAAACGTCGTCCATCGCCTTTCCAACAACCTGCCAGGTGAAGTTCGCTTTGTAAATCTGTTTCAACTGTCTGCTTGAAATGTACAGAATCACGTTTTGTTCACATGCACGCGTTCTAGGGCCATGGCAGTTACTACTACACCGAATCTGCCTGGTACGAGGGCCAGTGGAGGAAAGACCACCGGAGCGGCTGGGGCAGGATGGACTATGAGAACGGAGACGTGTACGAGGGGGAATGGCTGAACGACGAGCCCCACGGAATGGGTGTACTGATGCTAGGTAAAACCAGTCCACAGAGCTTCCCCAGTATGTTCCTGTCAACAAGTTTTTCTGACAGGCAAATGAAAGCCACTCTTTATTGGGTCTTTGGTTAGGATGGTACCCATGGTGTGGGTTCATGAGCAGAGTTGGTCCAATAACGTTAAGTGTAGATTGCTATATATTAATATTCATATACCTGTAACCACAAGAGTTATAGGTCCATATTTTAAAAAAAGGCACAATGAGGATTACGGATGGGCCAGGCCGTTCCCTGAAGGATCCCGTCATTGCCATGAGGTAAAGGCGCTCCCGATTTCCTCTACAGCCAACAAGAACAGGTATGAAGGGTCCTGGAAGACGGGCAAGAAGCACGGTCCAGGGAAGTTCTACTTCCTGGACAAAGGTCAGCTTTACGAGGGGCTGTGGAAGGATGGCCTCGCCAAATGTGGAACGGTTACTGACTTTGGGAGGTTGGAGGCACCTAACGCCACACCGTACCCCATACCGAAGGTATGAGAAACATCGGAACTTTACCGTCATGTCGAGTTACAGGTCTGGAGATGTTTCGGCAAAGGCTGCACTAGGAAACGACCGATCGTGACGCTTCAAATTCGGAGGCACTCAGCACAATCACCAGCAAGCAGGAAGTCAGGTGACTGACTCTGTATGGGAGGACAAGAACATGGAGAAAATGGAAAAAACAAGACAGAATATGACACATTTAAGTCACTACACGGCATCAGGTGCCACACCGTAGTGTTTCTTTAGTTTGGGGTTACAACTCCGGCTTGAGATCCTATTAATTACAGACGGCACAAGAACGGACAATACTTAACCGCCACTCTCCCAAGATATGGCACTCTCAGTTTTATATATTTATATAAAGATCAGTACAGAAAGACTTACGCAATCATTTTCTGTTACAAAGCTGAAATAAGGTTCATGTGTTCAAGGTGTACCTGATGAACCCAAACTCAGTGCTGCTGGAAGCACAGGCAGAAATGTGTGAAGAAGGAGAAAAGCGTGGAAACGGAGAGCAGACAGGCTGCGAAGGGGTGGCCCTCACTTAGGGCCATCGTGACGTGGTGCCAAACCAAGGAGCATTCTGACAACATGGCCAAAAACTTCAGTGCTATCTCTCCGTGCATTACAAAGCATTACACTGCAATACAAGTTTAAATAAATATCCCAATGTTTTCCATAAACTCTTATAGGCCTGTCTCAGTTACAGAAGAGTTTGCAGAATTTACATTGTTCAGTAAAGCATATATAAGATTTTATTTATACATATTGAGATTTTTACTCATTTCATGTGAGCAAACGCACTTTTCTACGTGAAGTATATGCTTTTGTGCTTACAGTATGTCTACAGATATTGGTGGGAGGATCCTGAACCAACCAATCAATGCTGGCTCTAAATGAGGCTTCACAATCCTTGTATCCCAAATGACCAAACAATGCTAGGTATTAGGAGTACTAGCAGTGATGGCAAACACATGGCAGAGAAAAGAGGAGAGACGCTGACTTAAATAACACAAGACACAGGTGGAACACGCGAGGGCAATCAAGGCAATTGGGAAAAACAGCCAGTTTTCGGTCAGTTCGGGATACTCCCACCCACCACCGGTTTTGAAGCCTCCCATGTCCCATCACTAGTAGTAAGAAATCAACGCTGAGGGTTTGTAGTTAAATGTACTCGTCACCTTTTTACCAACACGACAAGACATACTGTGACATTCAGCTACGGGAATTACAGAAGACAGATTTGTATAATCAAAACAATGCACAAGTCATTCATACGTTAATTTCTCCATACTAGTCGGTGTCAACAGCCAAAGCTTTGATGATTAAAAAAAATAATTAAAAAAAAGACCATGACAGACATAACCATTATAAATTTACTCTGAAATCATTTGGCACTGACATTTTGGCAAAAATCTCTCCTTTGGTAAAGGGTATCTATCACGTTTCTTTGGCAGCACCTGCATCTGTTTTGGCTCAAAGCTCAGTTTAATCAGAAAATAACACAGCTTCAGTCTAATCCCAACCTCAAAAGGCAGGTAAGACAGGCATGAAGCAGAGAACCACAAATGTCACTGGAGTGTCGTGACACTTAGCCTGAAAGTAGGCACGGGTTTCTAAAGGCTCCATTCGTGAACATTTACACGTGCTAGTAGCCAAACTACTGGCACGTTTTTATACCGTTTTTCTATTCACAGTAGATGCAAGAAAGAAAAAATAAAAACTGCAGTTTGGTGGCAGCATTGGGTAGCAGGAGATTTCTCATAATCCAAGCAACAGGCTGAACAAACGAAAGTGCAATGTTGTAAAGTTTCCCTAAGTGCTTTCAAAGGGGTGGAGCCAAAAGGGGGGCCCAGTACTCGTGCCAGTATTCAGAATAACAATAAATGTGGTGGAAGTACTTACAAAACTAACTGCGATCATTGGGTCATGTGACCCCTATCAATGTACGGAAGGAGCAAACGGTCAAGCCAGGGGTTCATTTTGAAAGGGCTATAATACAACTGGAAGAAAATGTTTTTCCATCAGCTGATTTTTTTTTTCTTCCCCTCTGACCCCAACTATCAGCATCGGAAAAACAGAAGAAAACGACACCCAGCTGAGGCAAGAGTATTGAAATTTCCTGCTCTTGCTCCCTGCATTGTTCAGCGCATTACCAAATGCAAACCATATGGTCAGAAATGGCTCAGTGGTTTCACAGAAAAGGCAAACGGCTGATTCACTACGGCAAATGTCTTAACAGACGACTTTCTCTGGAATCCACACCTGCTCCAACAACACATTTTAAAGCATTTAAAAGCTGTAACGTATGAAGATATACATTTCAGCTACTGGGATCAGTCTAAATTGGCCTGTTTTTTTTTTTTTTTTGAAAAACAAACACAACATCAACAATCAAGGCATTTCACACCACTAAATTCAGTTAACTCAGGGAACCATTCTTTATGTTAAGGCTGCTTTGCAGCTCCTACAGAAACCAAGCGTGAATATATATTAGTAAACAGGATAACAGCAGAACTCTAGGTCACGTTTAAATTTAAAAAGCATCTCCATGCAAAGTGAAAACTCAGTTTTCACAGAAGCCAAAGTCTCCCAAGTGGTGCAGACTGAAATCCTCTGGAGGGTATTCTGACCGCAGCCTCGTCACGGGAAATGTGTCGCGCCCGGGGCCTCGCCTCTGTGGTCCAGCTCATTCTGAAGACGCGTGATGTTGGACAGCTTCTCGAGCTCCTGGAACTGCCGGTCCGTCTTGTGGCTGACGAGCGAGCGGTAGAAGTGCACGGCGAAGATGATGAAGATGAGACCAAAGGGCACCATGATGGAGGTGGAAGCGATGGCGGCGGCCTTCCCGGAACTGATGGTGCCGTTCCCCTCGCCGGGCATGGGTTTGAGGGGCAGGAACTTGACCCAGCAGAGCAGCACCACCTCGGCCAGGAAGAGCAGCGTGCCGATGACGGTGGAGAAGGCCCAGGCCAGCTCGATGTGATGGTGCATCCGCTCGTGTGGTGACTCCTTCACCGAGTTCAGGTTGTGTACGTTGCTGACGGCTTCCAGGTTGGGCAGGATGCAGGTGCTGATCATGAGGGCGAAAAGGTGTACCGCCACCAGTACAGTGGTGCAGGCACTGAAGGCGATGAGGAGCCCTTTAGGGTAGTTGTCAGTTTCCAGCTGGACCTCCACCATAGCCACCTGGAAGAATGCACACAACACCGAACTCTGATAGTCCGATATGGTCATCCCCACAACTTAGTCAGTGCTAACTTCGTAGCACCTATTCAATTCAACTGTATCTATATAGCACCTTTACAAAGGAGCACAGTCACAAAGAACTTTCTGGAGCTCCGGGCCCAGGGTCCTCAAAAAGTGAGCCCTGTGTGCCAGTGACAAGGGAAAAACTTCCTCAGAGAGAAAGCGGGGACCCAGGTTTGGCGCGTGGCTCTGTGGGTTAGGTGTCTGTACCCATCATCGGAAGGTTGCTAGTTCAAATCCCAAGGCCAGCAGAAAGTATCGATAGCACCCCTGGGCCCTTGAGCAAGACCCTGACCACACTGGATAGATGGCTAGCCCCAAGCTTGCGCTCACCCATATGTGTGATTTCAGGGAGAGCAAGATGGGATATGTCAAAAACATATTCCAATGTACCCTGCTACAGAGAGCAAGTAAATATTTCACAGAAAAATGGGGTGGGATCATCCTCTTTCCCCCACACTGAAGGTTAATCAGTACCTTACAGGCCAGCTACCAGCACCTGAAGAAGTAGGTCATCCCTCAGCATCGGGGGGGGGGTTCCCATGAAATGGAACCCACAGCCGTTTAACTGATTGACCAGTGAGAGCTTTCCTCGAGAGACCCCTTCCAGAGGGCTTGTGACCACAAACACTTGGATACGCTCTCATTATTGCCAAGAGGAAATACAATAAGGATTGAGTAACCATAGGATGGAATTCTCATAGAACAATGTTTACATAGTTAAATATTTAGTCACTGATTTATGTCAGCCCCCCCAATTAATGTAGTAATTGTACAAATGTGATTTTAACTTATACCATTAATACATTTTTAGTTGCTGGCCTTAGCGACATAACTCAACACCTTAAGAAGAACCACCTTAAGAAGTGTTCACATATATACCATAAGATTCTTTTGAGAAATCGAACAGACAGATTCTCAGGTTTCCCACGAAAGAGACTCCAAACGCCAGCTTCGGATCAGCTCCTCTCTCATCTCGATCAGTATTAACTCACAACTGGATGGCCAAATCAGCACTTCTGATTTTCAGATCCTTCCCTGTTTTATCTTGATGCTGATCCTGCATATTTACATGGGGTTAACGTGCTCCGAGTCCTGCAGTATCTGGGAAAAGCAATATTTGGGGATCTTAATTACTTTAGATCATTTTAAAAACATTTTGCTTGTTTGATTTTTTTGTTTGAGTAACAAAGAATGTCACTTCATTATCTACTTCTATGTAAACGTTTGACGTTCGTTAATTTAGTATATTTGGCTCATTTATTGTATAATTGGCTCACCTTGCAGTACAAACGTAACTTTGTATAGCCTGAGCCATCTATGAACCATTTTCAGTACGTGTACATTGTACATATTTATTATTGTCTTACTGTATTACCTTTTATCTTTATATGGAAGTTGTTATTTGGGGAAGGTGCACATTGCATCTGATTGTACCGCGCACGATAAAGGAACTCAATTCAGGTCAATTTAATACACGCTTGGTCGCAGTGGTCCTGAGCCGCCAGATGCTGCACTTATCACAGTGTACTTGTAGTCAGCACATCTGTCAGCAAAGGGGTGGCAACTCCCGCCGAAACTGTCCCTGAACGTCATCATGCACATCTGCATGCGAAAGTGCATCAGGAAGCAGTGAGCTGCAGGAAATGCAGGAAACGCTCAGCAAGCATCAGGTTGCTGCAGACTCTGCTGAGCACGTGGAATTCTGTTTGAAAGCATCAAAAGCAGAACCCGATGGTCTTAAAGTTACTGCTCGGTACTCGGCAGGTGTCTGCACCAAACCCACACTTAACACCGACTGGCAGCACACGCAAAAATCCACTTCATAAAGACGTCCAGAAACCTCGGCGACATCAGATGCCCATCAAAACAGCCCGTAACGTGAAGTGTCAAGTGGCACCTGTCGTGCACAGGAAGCCGTGTGTTTTCGAGCTGGGAGCTGGGGGTCCGGCCGAGGCTGTCACGTCAGTAGAGCTCCTCGCAAACACGCAGCCCTTGGTGGAACCGCCGTCAGGACTCCCAGGAAGAGACCGGCCTGAGCCCGGAGTTGTCCTGAGCTGACACTCGACACGGAACGGGGGCGGACACGGCAGGAGCCCCCCGGCGACACACTCACCATCGCGAAGCCCGAAAGGAGCGCCGACGTCCGGCTGGACGCCTTCAGCTTGGCTCGGCTCAGATAGAGCTTCCTCCAGGACAGGGCTTGCAGGGAGTGCTCGTTGAGGCTCATGGCGGGGTCTTGCTGTTGGACGGCCAGACGGAGCTCACGAGACTCGCCCAAACTTACAGGAAACGCGGCTCCGCGCGCGCGTCGACTCCGCTACAATGTTGCAGCTTGTCAGACCAATACCCATTTTACCCAGAAGCCACCGCGGCCCAGCGCGCGCTGCCTGCGGACCTGTACTCTGGAGTCACTCTGAATTCGGCTGCTGAACACTCGTTAAAACACTATATGATTTGAGGTGGAGTGCCACTCCCGGCACTGTGCATTAATTTGCTCTCATGAATTTCCTTGCGAATCACATACAAGAAATTCATTGAATATATTATTACAAAATTCATTGTTTCCCCGGTTGAAACTAGAGATTTCCAGGAGCAATTACATATAGCCCATTAATCCACTTTTCAGCTGCTTGTTCAGGGTCTCTGGGAGGCTGGGTTAGGGTTAAGGTTAGGGTTAGTGTGGCATCCACAGAATAGCAGTCATTCTCTCAAAGCCTTACTAAAGGGCCGTGGTATCTCAAACATATTCGTGATGGTGAAAGAATGGCATTCCAGTACCTGTACACACAAAAACATGATATTAATGCAGCGAAAGACTGGACCCCAATGACCTCAAATTCTTTCTTTCACAGTCAATCTTTAGGTACCCAGGGGATTTGATGGACAGCGATGCGGTGCACACTGGATGTGACTGGAAATTTTTCTATGCTTGAAATTCACACACACAAAAAAAATCTTCAGTCATTACAAAGGCTTTTGAGAATATTGGCTTTTCATGTGACTTGGAAACCAGATGATTAAAATAAATTTTAAAAATATTTTCAAAAAATGAAATGTCACCTCATTTCATGTGTGGCGTGCGACTCTGTGGATTAAGTAGCTCTGCCCATGACCCAAAAGTTGTTAGTTCAAATCCCACTGCTGGCAAAGTGCCCGCATCATCATTAGCCCCTTGAGCAAGGCCATAAACCCCAAATCTGCTCTAGGGATACCATATAAATGGCTGGCTCTGACCTCACCTGTATGTGCTTCTTATGGAAAGCAAGACAGGATATATGAAAATAATATGTACAAATGGTAAAGTTTCTTTTGAAAAAATTGATAAATTCAATAATTTACAAATGATCCAGTTAGAGTTCTACACTGAAAGCGTGTAGCTAGCATTGGACCGAGAGCTATGCAACACCTCCAACCACAAGACTTTTTCTCGGCATGAATTTGCAAGAAAACGGCTCTGCTAGTTAAGTCAGGATTGAAATTTTGTTTCTTCACCCAACCCCACAGACCAGAATGGAGGACGACCTGCAAGATGGTTGTTTTTTGAGGAGAACGTGGAGTCATGACCACGTGTTTGCCATCACTGCTAGTCTTCTTTCTGAGGGAGTATTTTGAATACCCAGCATTGTTTGGTCATTTGGGTTACCTAATCCTCTCTGTGTAGAAGGTAACCAGAGATGAACAGTTAAGTGTGATGGGAACGATGGGAAGTGATCACCATAGGAGAGTAGAAAACATACATCTGAATACCTTTGCAGCTGTAACGCAGCTGTGATGCACGACCCCCGCCTGTTTTTGACGTCACTCTGGGTGTACTGGTAGTCAGAGGTCGATCCATTGGTTCGTTTTCTTATTCTGCGTGTGTGAAAACCTCTAAAACGTTGTAAGCATTCAGCTTTGCAAAAATTTCACGTGAAACAATGGATATGCATTATGATATTATGGTTGCATAAGGATTTGTATATAGTGTAAAATAATAATGCATATACTTTGTTTTAAAGTAAACCCCAATTTCCCAAATTTGAGTTGGTAACAGTGACGGTCGCTAAATGTCCAGCAGCGGATTGACGCCAGTCCTTACCGCAGCTATTACGGCACGGCTCTGCCATCTGCTGGGCATTATCGCGAACAACACCAGTGCTTCTCTTTCGAAATGAGATTCTCATCTGCTTGTCTGGTTGATGCTCCCGATTTTTCAGCTTACAGTTGATTGTCAGGACTGATGTAAGACAACGTTCATGTCGTTAGTAGTCTCTATACGTTTTCATGCATATTGTTTATTTTGATATTATGAGAACCCAATAAAGTTAATAGTGCAAACCAGTGTATGTAAGAATTTAATATTGGGTGTCTTGTTTGCTTAAGGATGTTATTTCTACAGCTTTATTAACTTACTCTGACCCTTGACTTACTAACGATCGCCTGACCAGGGTCATACCTCGAGGTTTTCATCAGCAGCCGCCCCATCTCACGTGTAAATTTCTCAGTTAGGCCGACGCTGTAACTGAACAAAAAAGTTTGCCTGTGCCCCCCTGCTCCTTCGACTTTCTCATCTTTTATTAAGTCTCTATTTTCACAATAATATACAGGTTTTCCGCTGCACATCTCGCTATTTTCACTGCAATCACGCTGACAAGTATGCCGTGTACGCCTTGCGAAGACAGATGGATGACAGTATGTCTGTGACCACGACGAGGATTCACCTGTCGGTGGTCAGTCAACCACGGCGTCGGTGACCCCTACCGCTCCGTCGGTCACTTGCACTGTGCCATGGAGACCTCCCCACAAAACACTGTGTTGATTTGAGCGGAATTAACTTTGCTGGGAGTGTGTTGAAAACTGAAACGCATGCATGCAGTATTTCAAGCACTTGGGACGTGCAGGTAGACTTGAGTCAGGTGAGAAAATAAAACATAAACAAGACTAAATTGTACATTAAATTTACTGTATATCATACAGTTAAAACTTGAAACTCTGACCGGTTAAACACTAACCCATTTCGAGTCTTTAAAAATAAAGACACTGGTTAATGCCAACAGGTGGATGCGTACCCTGTGCAATATATTTCTAAAAAAATAATGTACAATGATATAATGTCAATCAGCAAAGAATGCAGAAAATCCAAAAGACAGCAGCCAAAGTCTTCAACACTGGCTGTGTGCCAGCCCTGCGCTGGTAATGAGTTTAAAAGACGAAAATTAGATTCAGATTTCAGAAGCGAAACCAGAGAAGAAAAAAATGGAGAGAGCTATTTTTGTCTCGCCAGTGAAATTGCATGAAGGGGAGAGGAGAAGTCTAGGTAGAAACAGAGGAAAGGGGCGCCATGAAGCCGATTATACGTAATTATCATATTACAAGGCTCTGTCAAATGCTGTACTCCTTCTACAATTCATGTACGAGGGTGCAGTGGGAGAGCTGTGCAGGAAGTGGAGCTTAACACTTCTTAACAGAAATAAAATATTAATTTGAAAGAGAGTATATTCTTTCCCAGAATAAGTTAATAGGTACTGGGATTTTGAAAGGAATGTGTATTTTTTAGAAAACATGACCCAGTGTATATTTTACATCTTTTTCACTGAACGTGAATAATTTAGCGGGCCCTCTGAAGAGAGCAGCGCCCGGTGGTGCCTCTAATCGGCTCAACTGCTCTCGGGGGTGAACTTGGGCCCACTTCACCAACAACTCCCGAGACACCACAAAATAAAGGTGGCTTTTGACGGAGGTGCTGATTCTCCCAGCATTCCCTGGGTTGTGCGGTGCTGGTGACAGCAATGCGAAATTGCAGCTGCCACCCCCCCCCCCCCCCCACCACCACTATTAGCCCCCCTCTTTCCCCTCC